>CM049404.1:1032500-1237500 GCA_026929865.2 Hyperoplus lanceolatus | reverse complement strand
ATTGTAAAGCAGAAGATGTGACGGCCCATTGTAAGGCCTGCTGCCCCACTATGTGAGCTGCTTAACCTTCTGGTGGGATCTGATGAACTTCTGAACTGAACTGTGAGACTTTATGACTGGGACAACTAAACTCTGCTGCACTGCACCTTCCTACAGCTGCTCTGCCCACCCTAAGGCCCATCAAGCTGCTCAACCACCACACCACTAAGTAATCTGATTCCACATTACATTGGGATTTTAATCATTCTGCAACCACCTTTCTTTTTCCTAGGGCTCGTTTCCACTGAGCAGCTCGGTTCAGTTCGGCACAACATGGTTCGGCTGGGAACGGTAACCCTAGATCTGGCTTGCGTTTCCACTGCAGACAGCACCCTTACTTGGGAGGCGGGGTTTGCGCCGGACAGTCAGTGTATATACAGTCTGTGGGTCAGAGCCATTGAACGGCACTGGCCCCCGCAGCTACAACCCCAATTCCCAAAAAGTTGGGACGTTGTGTATAATGTGAATAAATTAGAATGTGTTCATTTCCTAATCCCTTTCGACGTGTATTCAATAAATAACAGAACAAACACATCATATATATTTGTTTAAACTCATAAACTTTATTGTTTTTTTGTAAATGTACACAATGTTAACTTTGGTGCCTGAAACACGTTCCAAAAAAGTTGGGACATGTTCACCGCTGTGACATCAGCCTTTCTTTTAACAACACTGAGTAAGTGTTTGGGAACTGAGGACATTCATTGTTGACATTTTGAAAGCAAAATGATTTCCCATTCTCGCTTGAAATACAACTTCAGATGCTCAACATTCCAGGGTCTCCATTGTGATATTTTGTGCTTCATAATGCACCAAATCTTTTAAATGGGAGACAGGTATGGACTGCAGACAGGCCAGTCTAGTACTGCACTCTGTTCCTATGAAGCCAAGCTGTATTAAGACGTGCAGCATGTGGCTCTGTGTTGTCTTGCTTAAATAAGAAGGAACGTCCCTGAAATAGACGTTGTCTGGATTGCGTCATGTTGCTCCAAAACCTGTATGTACCTTTCAGCATTAATGGTGCCTTCATAGATGTGTTACCCATGTCATGGGCACTAACCCACCCCCATACCATCACAGACGCTGGCTTTTCAACTTTGTATTGGTAACAATCTGGATGGTCCTTTTCCTCTGGAGCCCGGAGGACACAACGTCCATGATTTACAAAAACTATTTGAAATGTAGACTCGTCAGACCACTGCACACTGTTCCACTTTGCATCAGTCCATCTCAGATGAGCCCAGGCCCAGAGAAGTCTGCAGCATGTGTGGATGTTGTTGATATATGCCTTTCACTTTGCATGGTAGAGTCTGATCTTGCATTTGTAGATGTAGCGACAAACTGTGTTTACCAACAATGGTTTTCTGAAGTAATAATAATAATGGATTGGATTTATATAGCGCTTTTCAAGGCACTCAAAGACGCTTTACAGGGTTCCAGGTTCCATTCATTCACACACAGTCATACTGGTGGTGGTAAACTTCCATAGTAGCCACAGCTGCCCTGGGGCAGACTGACGGAAGCGTGGCTGCCATTCAGCGCCTACGGCCCCTCCGACCACCACCTCAAACATACAGCAGTCATACACATTCACACGAGGCAAGGTGGGTGAAGTGCCTTGCCCAAGGACACAACAACCATGACACAGGTGGCCGGGCGGGGATCGAACCGCCAACCCTTGGATCATTGGCCAACCCGCTTAACCACCTGAGCCACGGTCGCCCCAAAGTGTTCCATGGCCCATGTAGTGATATTCTTTATAACATCATGATTTTTTTAATGCAGTGCCACCTGAGGTCATGGGCAATACATTTTAATTTTGGACCTTGCACGTTACATGCAGAGATTTCTCCAGATTCTTTAAGTATTTTAATTACATTATGGATTGTAGATCGTGTAAATCTTAAATCTTTTTTTTTTTTTAAGATATTTTTTGGCATTTTTATGCTTTATTGACAGTGTAGAGACAGAGTTGAAATGGGGCAGAGAGGGGAGTGACATGCAGAGAACGACCGCGGGCTGGAATCAAACCCGGGTCCGCTGCTGGCCGAGGCCCATGGGGTGGACGCCCTACCAACTGAGCTAAGGGTGCCCCCTTAAATCTTAAATCTTTGCAGGAATGTTGTTTTTGAACTGTTGGACTGTTTTCCTCTGCAGTTCTTCACAAAGTGGTGAGCCTCACCCCATTATTGCTTGTGAAGACTGAATCTTTACAGGACGCCCCTTTATATCCATTCATGATAATATCACCTGTTTCCAGTTAACATGTTTATGTGAGTAATGTTCCAAACATTTTTAACATTCTACAGCTTTCCCAATCTTTTTAATGCCCCAACTTTTTTTAAATGTTTTGCTGGCATCAAATTCAGAATAAGCATATATTTACGAAAACAAATGAAATAGATAGGGTAAAACATAAAATATAGTATATTGCATCTGTATTGTTTTCAACTTGATTGTATGTGAAAAAGGATTAACATTCTGATCACATTCTGTTTTATATACGTTTTACATAACGTCACAACTTTTTCGGAATTGGGGTTGTACATAACAAACAATAACAATAAACCAAGAGCAGTGAGCAGACATTTTTCTTTAACACAAAACTCTTCATTTTGGCGAGGAAATGACACACGCTGGTTTATCCCTTGCAAGAAGGTGATCATTTTGTCAACCAATCAACGGACTGCAATGTGTAGCTCCACCCTTTTGGGACCTGAACGGCTTGGTAACACAAAGAAAGGCTGACAAAAATAGGTGTGTCACGCTTCACTTAATTTGGTATCCTTCGCACCTTTTGAGAGTGGAAACGCAAAGAAATGCGTGCCACACCAAACTGAAGGGACACACACACAAGTTCACAATGGTCCATCATCAAAGCATTGTGCCAGTGAGGTTTGCAGACTGCCTAACTAATCAGTGAATTCACCCATTCAGTTCCACTGTTTAGCTTCCTGCTTGGAGATAGTAGGAGACCTTGCTCATCTTCAAATTATGTTTTTTGTGCAACAAATACAAAATGCTGAGTGGTTACTTCCTTTCATGTAGCTGGAGAAGGTGAATGCAGGCTGACAGTCAGCTGAAGCCTTTGCAGTGACTGACATCTGCAAATGTGAACAGAAGGAACGGGACAATGTGCCACATTGCTGACTCTCTAATGCTGTCCAGGGAAGCATTGCAGAGGAAATCGGACCAACTGAAAGGGAGAGGATGGGCTGAGACAAACAATATATAAACTTTATAAAGTTACATGTTCACTCTTAATTCCATTTTTTTCCCCATTGGTTCTGTGGGGCAGTGAACTGGTGAGCCTGTGATGGAAAGAGAGTTCTATTACATTTGACAGCAGCTGGAGTAGACTTAAACAATGAGTGTCATTGAACAACAGACGGGGCCTGTCCGGAGCAGAGGCCCCTCCAGCTGTCACAGTTTGTCTTGGGCTGCTCCTCGTCTCCCTGGTACAGGCACATAGCCTGGCTCTATGACACCATCCCAACCCACGCATTTCCCCTTAAACTCCCACCAAGACACTGATAAGACCAAACAGGTCCAGCTGGCAGTGGGTTGAACAATGCAAGTCTTTTGAGAGTGTTCAGGAAAGCCGCATGTTCAACACATGGACAGGCCACCAATATATACATGTATATACACAGTAGATACATGGAAAAGGTCACATTAAACAAGGCGTGTGAGGAAAAGCATGAATGCATGAAGGAGGAGATCTGGGTGTAAAATAATTTTGCCAAGATTTTTTTGCAGAAAAACTTTATCATAGAGCTGTCTATTGTATGAGAGTAGAATGTACTGTAAAGTGGGTAATCGAAAGAGAGAGTGTGGGGAGGATTGGGTGCTGTGACTGATCTGGCATCTGTTAGCCTCAGGTGGATTTCCTGCCAGGTTGAAACTGAACACCACAAGCTGCAGCACACACAAAGCCTTTCATCACAGGGTCACATGCTTAGTCTTGAGTATTATTCAATGGAAATCTAAAAAGGCTGATTTGCGGGGAAAACATTCAAAAAAGATTATGTTGACAGTTGAACTCAGCTAACATCCACTCAAACTAAACGCTTGAGGATTATGGAAGTAAATGAGTGTCATCAGATTTTGAAAATAAAAAGCCATTGAATTTTAAGCACTGAATATTTATGCATTGAAATAATGTATCTGAATGTTTTGCCTCTGAATTTAACTCATTACATTTTAAACAACTAATTTTCACCTTTATTTTACAATGTTCTCAAATTCAAAATCAAATATTCAATGTTAAAAAATTCAACTGCGAAATCCCATATATGAAATTCAGAGTAAAACTTTGGGGACCCAAGGAAGAGCAATCGATCATAGATGCTAGATCGCGTTCAAACAAAGAGAGCAAGTGGGAATATTAGCTTGTTGCCTTGGATACCCCTGACTGATGCAGGAAGGCAAATCAGGTATTAGTCATGTCAAACGGCAACGCAAGTAACGATGGTGCTTGGGTGAGCACAAACATGTTTCTATATAGGGAAGAATGTAATGGCTAGCTAGCATATACACTCAACAAAAATATAAACGCAACACTTTTGTTTTTGCTCCCATTTTTCATGAGATGGACTTAAAGATCTAAAATTCATTCCAGATACACAATTGTACCATTTCAGAGTGGCCTTTTTATTGTGGACAGTCTAAGGCACACCTGTGCACTAATCATGATGTCAGATCAGCATCTTGATGTGGCACACCTGTGAGGTGGGATGGATTATCTCAGCAAAGCAGAAGTGCTCACTATCACACATTTAGACAGATTTGTGAACAATGTTTGAGAGAAATGGTACAATTGTGTATCTGGAATGAATTTTAGCTCTTTAAGTCCATCTCATGAAAAATGGGAGCAAAAACAAAAGTGTTGCATTTATATTTTTGTTGAGTGTATATAGAAACATGTTTGTAGTACTCACCGAAGCACCATCGTTGCCGTTTGACATGGCTAAAACCTGATTTGCCTTCCTGCGTCAGTCAGGGGTATCCAAGGCAACAAGCTAATATTCCCACTTGCTCTCTTTGTTTGAACGCGATCTAGCATCTATGATCGATTGCTCTTCCTTGGGTCCCCAAAGTTTTACTCTGAATTTCATACATGGGATTTTGCAGTTGAATTTGGCACGTTGAATTTTTTTACGTTGAATATTTGCTTTTGAATTTGAGAACATTGTAAAATAAAGTTGAAAATTAGTTGTTTAACATTTAATGAGTTAAATTCAGAGGCAAAACATTCAGATACATTATTTCAATGCATAAATATTCAGTGCTTAAAATTCAATGGCTTTTTATTTTCAAAATCCGATGACACTCATTTACTTCCATAGAGGATTCTTTTATTTTTCAGCCAAATCAGGTTCAAATCGCCTGAGGGCTCTAGTTTGAAACTTTAGCCATCAATGTTATCAGGTGACCTGTTGTGTACCCGCCCCTAATGTGTTTAAAGCCTTTCACACTGTCCAATACACACAACATAACAAAGACAGATGGCTAGTGCTGAACAGGTGGGAGCACATTTTAAGGCAGAAGAGGGAAGTCACACGATTGAAGGCAACAACTTTAAGTAGCAACAAGAGTATCAGTTTACATTCTGAATCTCAGATAGGTAGTGCTGGTTCTGTCGGCCTATTTCTTTTCACCATCAATGAATAAGGTATCTACTAGTGGAATCTTTGGTTGGACTAAATACAATTTTGATTTTCAGCACGCAAATCAAAGCTAATTCCACATTACAAACTGCTAAGATATTTAACTGTCTATGGAAGTCCATGGAAGACAAAAACCCTTACCGTACTAAAAATAGATCTGGATTAATTAAAATGTGTGTATGATGTAATTGAACTCCACTCTTTTTGACAAGTGACTGCTTTTTATATTTGAAGCATTCAACCAAGATGTTGTTTTTACAATATCAGTTATCAGTTGTCTTTGAATCAGACGTTTCATTGAGTCGCTTCCCTCAGAAGGAAGTCAAATACCTCTCCTCCTGCAACCATTATTTTTCTTATGAAAAATAGATTGATGTAGCAGCAGCCTCTGCTTGGTGCACAGGTAAACTGTAAACATCATGTCACCTAAGCTGCTATTTATGAAACAAAGGAGCTTGGCTTGTTCAAGGTGGAACCTGACTGCAGGACACAGACAGTGCATTCAGTTCATGAGCCCGTCCACAGGCATTACTGTGTGCCAGCTCAGGGAGCCTGGCTGCTTTGTGAATGGAAGTTGACACTAACATGTAGCGCAACATACAACAGATGCAACAACAAAAAGTTCCAAACATCAGGAATGCAGGCCCCCATTAAAATGTGTTTCACACACAGTACAAGCCAGACTATTTGATTGACTAGTGAGTGCAGCTCCACGTGGCAGACCAAGGAAGAAACCGGAGTGGCTAGAAAAGCAGAAGAGGAAGAGGGAGGGAGCTGGTTCACTTAGTTGCCAGTTCATTTGGTCAACCAACCAGACTAATGCAGTCTAATAAAACAGACTCAAACCAGCCGTCAAGACAATTTTAATCTTTAGGTTTTGTTAAATTGCTTTTGTTAGGGGCAAATATTGACAAGCAAGGTCGTTGCATGGTAGTGTTGTACTGTATTGCTTTATACAGTGAGGCGTTTTTTATTTAGGTTAACCACATCATTTACATGGGCTGGACAATAAAATAGAAACACCTGTCAGTATAACATAATACTTACATAATTCAATAACCACAAACTACATCCTCCAAACAATAATAAAGTTGAATCGACACCTCTTGAAAACCAAGTTTCAAGTCAACATTCATGATTTAATGCAGGGCCCTAGTGATGACCATAGATAGTATAATAATGGTGATGACCTGCATGACTTTTAGCTAGTTGTACCCAAGCCCCAACCACAGTGAGTTCTACCAGCATCCAATGCAGAAGTGAAAAATTGCAGTTCACCGGGTGGCCACTAAGGGCAGGTTTCAAAACAGAGCAATTCCTCATTGACTCCCATGTTAAATAATAAGTTTTCACAGGATTATTAAAGCTATTTAAGGCCTGGTCCAAAAAAAACATTCTAGTCTGTTTGTTTTCTTCATATCTCCATGACAACACTGAGGAGGGTGAATTTGGTCTAGCAGGCTAGTTTTTATTCTATTGGAGGTTAACATGTATGAATAATTAGGGGTGCGGTCACTTGAGTGACAGCTAGCTGCCCACTGGCCCTCACTTCGCCTCGGAGGTATACGTCAGCTAGATGGGCGTATCTCCCTCTCCCTGACGTCACATCAATGACCTTTTTCAGTAAGAGGAAATGAGGCGGAGTAAAAATCTGACAAGATGGCGACGCGCATATGCCAGGATGATTGGATGCAGTTGGAATAACTGAGGTCAGCCCGGATGCTACATCCATTTTATATACTATCTATGGTTGAGCCTCATAAGTTCCTTTTCAAACGAGAATTTTTCATGAAGGGAACTCAGGTATATAGAAAGGGTTTCTGTTTATTGGGCCCTATCAATGGCATTTAAAATAAAGTGTAACTTACTCTCTCTCTGCTCCCGTTCCCTCAAGATGGCGTCCAGCCACTTCTGCTTGTCCTCTGCATGTTTGGCCATGCAGACAAACCACTTGTTTTTGGCAGTGTTGTGAATCTTCCAACCATTGGTCACGGTGTAGTTGTTGCTGTGATAGTCCGCTGCAAGGCAAAGAAATCAAGCATCAAGTTAGATTTATTTTCAAATGGAAGGGCATTAATGATCATCTTTTTTTAGAGATATTTTTTTTTGCATTTTCAAGGCTTGTATTGATAGTGCAGAGAGCCAGAGATGAAATGGGGAAGAGAGGTGAATGGCATGCAGAGAACGACCACGGGTCAAACTCAAACAGGGTCTGCTGCGAGGACTGAGCCACTACACCACGAGCGCCCCCTAACGAATAATCTGAAACTAACATTTGGAAGAGTGTATGGTAAGTATGCCCTTTAAGTTTGAGGCATACGTTTAAAAACAAATGATAAAGCCTAATAAAAAATGCAAATTGGACTTTGGACCGTTGAGAGTTTAAAGATGCCAACATTGACAGTTTGTTGAAAAAACCTTCCAAAACACAATTTATTTTGCAAGATCCTTCACTGAACTACAACGGGAGGGGGTTAAGGCAAGAAAACACAGGGGAAACTAAAAACCACAACGAAGGAAAAGAGAAGAAAGCTGCAGACTATAACGGAGTCTGTGCTGACATTGACTCAGGTGTTGAGGAAGATATTTCCATCAACTAGGGCAGGGATATCAAATAAGTGAAATCTGTGCTAAAACAAAAGAGCTAACGGACTTCAGGAACGGCTTGAGCTAAGACATGAAACAGTGCTCTCAAGACAGAGATGAATCAGTTATTACAAGATGTCATCGGTAGTGTCCACAATCACAGCATCAGGCTAACGCAGGTGAACAGAGATGGCTCAGACACAGAGCTAATAGACACCCTGCTTTACAGTATGAAACAGCAGAGGCTGCCCCAAGCTCATGTTATCAAATGGTCTAGGAAATACTACTAAGTATATCATGGAGAGGTGGGAAAAATAATTGAAAGTGAAAATAACTAGTGAAACGTGTGACAGGATTTACTCATTTACGTTTTTTCATTACCCCTAAACTGCAAACATATTCTTAGACCATTATCTTCCTACATGTTGGAGAAACTGTGGGGACAGAGGGGCGGATCACCACCATGTTTTGTTCATGCCCTAAGATAAAAGATTTTTGGGGAAACACTTAAAGAGTAATTTGCAGCAGATTCTTGGGCTGCAGATTCCATTCACTTTATTTGGGTGATTTACCAGAAGAAATAACAGCAAACGATAGATAGCTCTTAAAATACTAACAGTGACAGCAAACAAGAACATTCATCCTAAATGGTTACAGGTAGATCCTCCTTCTATAGAAAATTGGCTTCAAACAAGATTGAAGAAATGGTTTAAAGGTGAAGTAAGCGATTTATTTATGTTAATATAAGTGTTAAATCGCTCTTTATTCATACAGTGATCACTTATATAGTGTGCACGTTTCATAAAGCCGATCTCTCAGTCACCCGCTCTGCATGTAATCGGCATATAAACTTTTCGGGGATCCCACTACTGATAACCAATGAGAAGAGAGAACGCTACAAACCGGCACCTGTCTCACTGCCGGTGCAAGTGCAGAGCGACAGATGGGATGTGTATGCGCCTACAATGGTGGAGCAGGTAAAAATCCTTCCCAATGTTTGCATGGTTTTTATCATGTTGTATCACACTTACGGATCTGAGATGACGCTAGATAACTCGCTGCTTGTGCATTAATGTGGTGACGTGGGGACGAGGGAGGGGGACTGCTAACTGCAGTCACGGACAGGAAATTAGCTAAACTGACCATTCCGCTTACTGAACCTTTAAGTATTTATTGGAATAGACCACGTGGTTATTGATGTATCCCCCCCATCCTGTCCTCTTGGGATCTGACCTGCCTCTGACTTGCTGTTTGGCATAGAGGAGATGAGGTGGGCTGATGCCTGTGTGTTTCAGAATGTTTGCTGTTTGACTTTGCTGATGGTTGGATGTGGCGGTGCCTGGCTGTGTTGTTCTGTTTGTATGTTTTGAAAATTGTAATACAAATGTAGGTTTAAAAAGGTGCAATGCAATTTATCTTTAGGTTCACAGTTTTTATGGCAAACATTCCTTCGAGCATTTTCACTTTGTGTCTGTGTTTTTTTGTCTTATTTTCTCAAACACGTAATGAGTGTATTGAAATGATCCTTGTAGAGTTAAAATGTTAGAGGTCAAAATGATTTGTTCCCACAGCGTGTGCACCTTATTGCCACAATGCCAGACTGACACCGGCTACCATTCTCCAATGAGTTGGGGGGGCGGCACAAGACACGCCCCCTTGCCATCTAATAATTAAATCATTATTCTAAATAATAAAACACACATATACAACATAAAGTAAAAGGATGGCTGCAACATTTGTATGAGTTTACATACATGTTGTCACTAAAGATGAACTGCTCAAGCAATGATTTGCAATGTTTAATAAAAGAACATGATGCGGCGTGAGAGCCCGTAAAGACCATATTTCCACTGACTCAACAGAATCTCTCCTCACACCCCTTTCTACTTCTATCCTCCATTTAGCTGCAGGTGAGCAGCTAGTGAATAATGAATGGTCACTGGTAATGGGCTGCATTAGGCTAATGCTCAAAGGTCATTTATATAGATCTGATACTTAAGGTCCCACAGGGAGCAGCGAACTGGGTTGGGACACACATACTGTGTGGAGCCTGTTTTTAGCCATTGGAAAGGAAATGATGGATTCTAGTTAAATGGTATGTAACTCAGTGCATGCTTTGATCTGGTGAGGGGGGCTGTGTGATCCAGACAGAGAGAGGTGTAAAGGTCGGTGAAGACATTTTACGTTTGCAATGGTGAAACGCTTTCCACTCAGTTCACAATAAATAAATCAAACCGGTAACTATTTAAGTCAGCCTCTTTAACTGCTTGAATTAAGGTTTGAGTCTATTGTATAGTTATATTATTAAATAGTTAATTAAATATGGGTTATCTAATATTCTTATCTTTGCAATTCAATTCAGGCCTTTGAACTGTAAAAAAAATACATCAAAATGTCACATATTTTACACTTCGAAATGGGATGTAATTATGTTGAACTTATTATGTATTCTGAAACACTGTGTTGTACACTCGTGGCAAAACATGCCTAAGAAGTTGCTACTATGTTGACAAAGGAGTTGGAAAATTTGGCTAAATGGCTTATTGACTCAAATATTACACTTAATGTTGGGAAGACTGTAACAATGTACTTTTCAAATAGGTGCATATGTAGAGATTGTCATGATAAAAAAAACACGTCAATATCACCACTGCAAAATCCTTGCTAAACATAATCTCCTACTTTTTTTGAAATCGACTTGTGCTTGCTAATGTTCTCTTAATTTTTTTTAAATCATACACAATGCTGCACCTCCTCCCCTGAGGAACTTTGTGACACTGAATGTACAGCACGCTAAAACCTGGTAAAATGCATCTCTCATTAGCTTAAACAAGCTTAATGTTTCTCTTATACATTGTCCCTGTTCAAATAAAGTTACATGACATAGATCAGTGTGCGTTCCAGCTTTAGTACGGGACCCCTTTAGTTCTGCGAATATGACATGTTTTTCTTTGTGGTTTCCCCTCTAGATTAGCCTAAATGTGACAGCCAGCAGCCGACATGCAGAGAGATACAGGTCATGTGATCTTGTGTTGCATAATGTTCTGCCAGAGCAGAAGAGAGAAAAAAAGAAAAAACACGTGAGAGAGGAAGATGAAGTGTTTCCCCAGCAGCAGACAATGTACAGCACAGTGGCTCTGCACCAAAACCACAACAGCAAAGTAAGCTGAGTATCTCAACATGCCAACAGTTGAGCTGTTTATCTAGGGACAATATCTCAACCACTATGAGAGCACATCCAGTGTGCCATCCAGCTCAGGCTTGGCTTTTTGCACTTTGCAAGTCTAATTTGTACTGACACACCAACCCATTACTGAGTAAGCTGACATCAAAAGGTGGTACATCAGGTTGCAAGCTACATCCTGTTTGAAACTAGGTGCAAGTATCACACTCCACCCAAACTGTCAACAAGTACCTGATTCATATCAACCACCACTTTCTAAATGCTATGTGCATGATGTGGAATGTCAAAACAGCACCGCAGGGCCATTTGAAAGTAGTAATTATTATTCAAAATAAAAATGTCCTATAATACCGGGGGATATCAAAAGGGAACAAATACATTGTTTGACTAACATAGAAATCAACCAGAGACTTGAGACACAATGAAATGACACAAATGCCCTGGGAGAGTGGCATGAATGGACAGAGAGCAAAGGTAAGGCTGCTGGGCCAATGCAAACCTGTTCCATCTTCCACATTTTCCACCTCCATCACCTCCGTGTTGATCCGGCCTCTGAACAGATAGAGGGGCCCATTGATAGACTTGGTCCTCTTGGTGGACTTCTTCCCAGAAACCCTAGGGAGTGGGACAACACTGTGGTTACACTGGGCAGGGTTCCACGCTAAAGAAAATAACTTGTGTCTGTAACACATGTGCATTCATACGGAGACAGCTACGATAGACGCACACAGTTAGTTTTGTTTTTCTTGCACACTCAAAAACCTGTTCAATAAGGAATGTTGACATCTGCCAATGTCTACCTTATTTGCAGTATTCTGTCAATAACAATATTCTTGAATGCTTTTCCTGACACACTGTTGTTGTAGCTGATTATATATATATATATATATATATATATATATATATATATATATATATATATTATAGGAGCCATTTCTCACCTGGACTTCCTCTTACAGTAAACCAAAAGGTTGTCAAACAAGAAGAAGACACGCTCCTGGATGTTGCCTGCAGAGATTTTAAGGAGATTCCCATGAAGCAGCAACTCTGTGCAAATATCTGTCAGGTTGGTCCCCTGGAAAAAAAGATTTCAAGAATTGAAAAAGACATTAGCTAATTACCTTATCATTGAAGGAGCATGACAGAGTTACAGCGGTTAGAATAGCAGTTGTATTCATTATTTACAGGGCCATTTGTCATTTCCAGTCTTCATGCTTGTGTGTTCAAACCAAAGTGTGTTATATTTGAGCAAAGCATGGAGCTGCAAGGGAAACATTGTCTGTATCAAAACAACCTCAGTAAAACAATATCAAATTCAACTTTGACAATGTGAACAAAGTGTTTTCATTTCTCCGTCAATGATCGGAAGACGTAAACATGGCTGTCCCCCACCCAACTTTAAATGATGAACTGCAGATATATAAAGTTCAGTTCTAGGACAGTTGGCCTCTCGCTAGCCAATCACTGAACCTCTGACAGGTTACAACACAACTGAGCCTTCCTGCCTGTTGATTGGATGCACTGCACACAAACAAGGCAGGACAGCTTGTAGAGCAGACAGCTTGTAGAGCAGATATCTGGCCTACATGTAGAATTTCCAGCGTGATATTTTGTAATTATTTTCTCTCTCAAGGATACACAAGCTACAAATATAGGGCCGAGTCCAGATACACATATACACACAGCTGTTTATTCAAAGAGGAAGGAAATACATGACTCATGGCATACAGACTGGATGTGGAAGTTCTTAAGCCTTATTCTGATCCCTGCTGTGAAACTTGTCAGGCCAAGGGGAAAACATTGTTATATAAAAGAGTCAACTGCACTGTCCTTATTCAGGAAGAGTTACTCTCTGCAGCCCACCACCTTCACAGGATGGGATCAGAAATTTCTTCAAGACGTTTCTCGTCAGCTATCAAATACACCACAACCTGTTAAGACCCAAAGAAGCCTTCTCTTTATGAAGGAGTACAAAGGCCAATGAAATAAACGGCAGGCACTGGTTTGTTAGAGGCTTTCTCTGGTTGACATACAATGACATGTTTTCTGAATTTAATTAATAATCAGAGTTCAAGACTTTTTTGAGATTTAGAAAATGAGTCCGTGTAATGTCTTTCCAAGTGATGAAAACACAACACGTGTGTGTGTGTGTGTGTGTGTGTGTGTGTGTGTGTGTGTGTGTGTGTGTGTGTGTGTGTGTGTGTGTGTGTGTGTGTGTGTGTGTGTGTGTGTGTGTGTGTGTGTGTGTGTGTGTGTTTGCGGTCTATCTAGAAAGCGTAATGGGTCTGGGCCTGATTCTGCACTGCTGCTTCCTCTTCCATTAGGTCTGGAGGTGATTAGCCTGGAGAGTGTTTGGAGAGAGGAGAGAAGAGCAGGACTAATGCTGACAGCGTGGGGTGAGGCAGGGCGGGGGTTATGGGAGAATCGCCTGTCCTAGTTGTTCAAAGGAAGTGGACAGAGAAATTGCCTGTCTTGAACAGGAATAATTATTTTTTCCTAAATCAACTTGGATTATCAAAAGTCGTATTTTGATCATAACCTAATGCAGTGCTTCTCAAATGGTGGGGCGCCGTGAGTTGTCAGGGGGGGCGCGGGCTGCCTTGATTTCCAACTGACCAAAAAAAAAGTTTTTTTAAGTGCTAGCAGGCGCTGTGTGCTTGTGTATGGTCATAGGCTATTTAAAAAGAAATCAAGCAAGTAGACTAATAATAACTTTAATGAATTATTGGTTATTGCATCACAGAAGGCCTATTGGCCTATAATAATAAAAAAACACCACCTTAACTATGTTTACAGTTTAAAAATGTTTTGAATGAAATGCAAACCTCACTGAATCATTTGCTGGCACACAGACTGAGCAGTCTTGTTTAAATGTTACAAATTGAGCTAATAAACTGAACTTTGCATTTTTTTGCTGCAGAAGTTATCTCAGCTAATTTTTGTTGTCTAATTTGATAATAAGGTGATTGTATGCAGAATGCTCGTGCCAGAAACTCATACAGTGGTTTTGTACAGATAAATAAATAAATATTAGCAGGTTCTCAATAGGGGCGCGAAAACATTTCTGTCCTCTAGGGGGGGGGGGGGTGGCATGACAGAAAATAATTGAGAACCACTGGCCTAATGGCTGTTATCGGTTTAATGACTAATGACAATAAGTTCAATAATAAATCTAAAAGTGCCTGTTAGCAATATTACTTGCACAGAGCCTAAGGCACACATCCACTGTCTTCTGCATCGGACTTTTTTTTTGGCGACAATGTTAAAACACTACATCTCCACACATTCAACCTCCAACTCCCGTCGGAGGCGCATCTGCAGCGACGCACCACTACACCTCAGGAGGCGGAGCCTTTTTTTTCAGAGAAAGAAAAAGGCAATGAGGCGCATGGATTACTGTGGAAACTCAATATTAATCACATTTATCATAAAATGACATGAAACAACTTCCTATTAATGGGAATTATTTATGAAAACTCAGTGTAGAAAGACAGGGCTTTTAGAAGCAGCGCTGCAGCAGCAGCAGCGGAGACGTTACATGTGTGGCCGACAACAGAGAGAGAGACGCAGCAGTAACAGACACAGACGCTCTCCAGAGGTAGACGCAGGATGTGTGTCCCGGGCCTTAGGTGATAACTTCAAACTTATTGTTTTTTTAACAGTTAATGGGGTGAGTGGGGTGAGTTGTGCCAGCAGGGAAGTATTGCCACCCCTTGTTTCTAGAAAACCCCCACTCTCCCCTACTCTCATTTAAAAAAAAAGTAATAATACAAAAAAACCACAGCTTCAGCTTTGGGAAGCTGGATAATCAGGATAATCGTTGATAGCTTTGCTTGAAAAAATGTACAATTATAATCAAAATAATTTGTGAGATGACCCTCTGTCTTTTGCTCTGTTGATTGGCTAATCCCTTCAGCTATGCTGTGAATATGCTCTTTTATTGTCGGTTTACCAAAACTTATCATGTTTTTTGTTGTTTTGGTGGGCAATTATTGAGGTCAAATGGTGAAAAGAAGGTTTCTGTTTTGGCATGCAGACAGTGGGATGTCCCTTTGGGGCCCACTCTCTAGTTCCATCTTTCATTTTTCTTCCTCCCCCCCTCCCCTCTCCAAAGGTCCGCTGATATAACCCTCTCAGTGCATGTGAGACTAGAGCTCTGCTTGCTAGGTCTCTTCTGATTGGGCAATGAGCTTGTTGGCATCTCCCTTGGCACCCTGTGTGGGTGGATTGTCCCTCTGGTGCCTGCTAAGACAAGGCCTCTGTTGTGGTGGGTGAGGGAGGCGTGAAAAATGCACTGGACCCTTCGCTCGGCTCCCAAGCCCCGTCCGTGGCCCCTGTGCTCAGAGCATTGATTTGGCTGCAATGGTGCTTAACTCTTCACATAAATGGAGCCTGTGGTGGTTGGGGTATTTCTTAAATAACTCTGTTTTTCTTGTGCTTATGTTACAGGACTTGTTTCTCCCTTTTGCAAATCAGAATTGTGTTGCATTTCCAGGTGCTCTAGAAGTCTGTATTTCTCAGCACTGGCCCAAACTGTTATGTCAGCTCTCAAGTAAGCAGCAGCTTTTAAGTGGAACTCTATGTAGTCTCCTAGTGACACAGGAGCCTCCTCTCTCCTCACGGTGTGCTCTCACCTCCCAGCCCTCGATGTGGGACTGCAGCTGTTCCAGAGCCTCCAGTTTCTCCATCTGCCTCTTGGTCTCGTTGATGTTGGAGCAGACAGCCTTCATGGCCTGCAGAGCCTCTTCTACTGCTGGATAGTCTGCATGCTTCTTAGGAGTCCGCTTCAGTAGCTCCTATGTGGGGGAAAGGGGAGGTGTGCTAAGTTTCAAAACAACATACACTGTAGAAGTGCCAAAAGCAGGCACATGGAAAAATACATTTCAGTGTTTGGACATGTTTACATGGTAACGGTCTCAATGAAAACGTAAAGCTTTTCCCTTTACGTTTTCAAAAGTTTCTGCATTCAGACGAAAACTTCATCAGGCTCACGACTTCAGAAACAGGCAGAAATCGCTGCAGTACGCATGCCAAGCCAGTAGTTGGCGGTCACACTTGTAGCCTAGTAGATAGCTCTTCCGGCGCAATTTGGCTCATGTAATCAATCAGTTTACTGTAATCAAAAATTAATGCCACTATTGTTCATGAAGCTTCTGGTGTGAGCTTAGTGTTAAGTAGGCCTATTGCAAATGACAAGCTTTCTGTCCTCTTCTTTCACCGCGTAGAACTTGTGAAAACAGAAGACATGCTGCTAGTGACTGGAGCACTGCAGGGCTGTGAAGGGGCTGTGTCGGCAACTAGCTTCCTGTTACTTCAAAATAAAAGTCAACTCACGTTTGCCCAGTAAAATGCTATTAATGTGAAGCCAGTGAAATGCTTTTAATGTGAAGCCGCAGCCTTAATCAGGGCCGACGGACTGGGGGGAAAAGTGATACAGTCGTGGGGGGGCACAAGGCAGAGGGGGGCCCATAAAAAAATTTAAAAAAAATTAACAAGCTAAATGTGGGGCCCCGATCTTCGAAGGCCCTGAACAATGCCATTCCAAAAAAAGAAATAATTGAATGGCTCGTGATAGGCCCCTGACCCTTGCAAGGAGATCAGGGGCCTGCGCATGACTAAGGCAGGTGTGCGGGAGAGTAAGCAGGAGCAAGCCGACATTGAATTGAACTGGTGGCGAAAATAAACGCAGCGATGTTTCTATGGGGATATTTAGCTGTACAGAAATAAGTGCTGGCAAAGCTAGAACAGTTTAAGACTCCACCTCACTGTGGCAACACAAACTATCTATCAGCTCAGACAGCGCAAAGAAAAGTCTGATGAATACATGAGAGTGATGGCCCCTGCAAGTTTCAGTAAGTTTAAAGAAGTGCCACACTGTTACTGTCTTTGAAATGCATTTAGACATTTTAAAGCGGCTACGAGTAACATTTAAGTATCTTTTAAACAGCCTCATGTTTCCTCTCATAATCATCAATTACCTTTAACAGCAAACGAGACCATCAGTGCAAAGAAATACGTTTTTATATAGTTTTTATTACTGCGTTTGGTCTGGTCGCACACCCAGTCCGATTTTCGGTTCACGCGTGCATGCTCTATGGTCACATATCCGTATTGGTCGCAGATTTCAGTGTGGTGCAGGAACGCGATTTGAGAAGCCTATCCCTCCAGGTGAGGGAAGGGGAGCGGGAGCCTTGTTTGATACAGTTATTTGTCGTCATAATGACTGATAACGGGGCTGAACCATCAAAGAAAAAAAAGAAAATGCAATGAAGAAAAGCTAAAAGGGAGAGTGATAGGCGGACGGGAGGGCGTTGCCAAGCAACATATACACAATTGAATGAGCGGTAGCCTACTAAAACAAAGTTTACTTTGCCTCACCAGCATCATCAGATGACCATTATTCATCTGAAATAGTCATTATTTACAACAACATAAACACATTACCTCATCGTGATCCATACTAACTGCCGT
Source organism: Hyperoplus lanceolatus (assembly GCA_026929865.2). Taxonomy (NCBI): domain Eukaryota; kingdom Metazoa; phylum Chordata; class Actinopteri; order Uranoscopiformes; family Ammodytidae; genus Hyperoplus; species Hyperoplus lanceolatus. Next base: position 1,219,551 of record CM049404.1, on the reverse strand, counting down.
CTCTCGTTCATTCGCTTTGTGTGAGGACACGGAATCTTTCAGCTCCGTGAGAGGTGACACTGCATCAACTCATTGCAATCAGGTGTGTGTAGCACTGACTGGCATTAGTTGATGCTGTTAGTTGATGCTCTCACGGAGCCGAAAAGAGTCCGGTGCCCTCACACTTTCAACACACGGACATGCACTATATTGCTTCCTGATCATTTGAATCTCGCACGCCTGGCACGAGCTAGAAAACAGCTTCACGACAGCTATTGTCCACAATAAACACAGCCTCCCATCCATAAAGGAACTTTAAAAAGTTGAATTTGCACTTGATGTGCCTACACAAGTGTATGGTCTATTATTTGTATTTAGTGTGTCTGCATGGTATTGCACCAAAACAGTAGAAGTTTTCTTTAATTGTGTTTTGTACTGTCTGTAAAATTATACTTGCACATAGCAAACAAAATTGCACAACTATATTCAAATAAACAGTTTATTTCTATAGTGCGCATTGGCATCTTCGAGCAAAATACCCCCAAAATGTTTTGGCCGCGCCTCCTGTGAACCTGGCCAGTGACCACCTTGACTAAGACATTTTCTGGGGGAAACACCGGTACAAGCAATGATTTGGTCATTCATCAAATGAAATATTGTGGAGTTGTCTGGCTCAGAGAGCCATGTGTATTGTAAGACCGCTTTTCAGGGGGCCCATCAGGACTTTTTGTATAGGGGCCCAGAATTTGGTGCTACGCCCCTGGCCTTAATGCTCTGTTTGTTTTAACAGTAACTTAACTTATACGCGCTGATCTACAGAGTGTTTTTAATGTAGAGAGCTGTGTCGCTAGAAAAGCCGGCAGAGCACAAATATTTCCCCGGGCAAAGTGGCGGGTGGTCTCAATAACTTACTAATCGCTTAAGACTAATTGTATTAGCGAGTGTTATATTTGAGCCCTGCATGAGACTCTCCGCTGATCACAGTGATGGGCCGCGGAGACACAGTGGATGTTGTCTTCTAACTTGCGTGTGGCTATTTTGACAGCAAATGTAATATGTGTGGAGTGGAGCTGTGATGTCATCGTTATCACAGGGAACAGCATTGATATTCACATGGTGACTGGAGTTGTGTTTTGAAAAGATTCCACCTGGTTTCAAAAGTTAACGTTTTCAAGACTGCGTTTGCTGTGATCATGTAAATTGTAAAACCGCAAACGTAAAAATACCGTTGCCTTTGTGCCGTTACCATTTCCAATGTAAAGCGCCCATTAAGGCTGTTACATACTCCGCGAGAAGAAAGAACAAAGTTCTCGGTGACAGAGCTGCGAGAAGTTCTTTCTGGTCTGACATTACATACTTCACGAGAACTCAAGTGCCGAACTCCTCACCGCGGCACACGTCACGCGTTGTTACTAGGGCTGTCGCGGTGAAGGAATACCCCGTGCGGTGAGTCAGGGTGGCTAAACAGTGCGGTATGCGATATAATTGCTCCGCCCCTTTTTTAGGCCTAATTATATATTTATATATAATATACCATTCAGCTTAATAATAATAATAGGCTATATTTAATATATACAGAGCATTTCTCACACTCAAAGCGCTTTACATAGCTTCAGTTGTGTTTATTTTTATTTTTTTATCGGTTGGAACCAACACTGTCTGTGCTCTCGGAAGCGACCGGGGCATGTGTGTGTGCAATGGGAGAGAGAACGCTTTGTGTGGAGAGAAAACAAGAGGCAGGGGAAATCGCCAAAGCCAATGCAAAGCCTCAAATCATTATGTTGCGAGTCAACGTATCAGAGGCAGGAATCGGCTGTGCGATTGACTTTTTAGCTGCGGCAGTAAGGAGAGATCAGATTGCCAACTGCGCTTTTCCTTTTACCCACACCACAGCTGCCGTAATGTTTAGATTTCATCATTTGGATCAACGCCCTTATGATAATAAGAATAAGAGGCTTTATTTAAACGCTGTCCATGCGGTCGTTGTGATTGTAACTTTATCGGCTGTAAACTGAAACTAACGGAGATCGCGGAAGCCTTCCAATCAACAACTGTAACGTGCCCCGGTTATCATTTCAGCATTAAACCACGGCGTCGATAGCTTTCGTTTCAGCACTAGGCTATGTGATTAACTATGAGCATTAAATAAATGTTGCGTCTCAGACGCCGAGGACAGCAGCGAGGATGACCGAACCAGAGCATAGAGAGATGACAGCGAGAGCGATCACAGCGGAGCAGAGGAATAAAGTCACACATCAGAGTTCGGTCTATTTGCACTAGGCCTACTGTTCATTTGCAATGAAGGAAAGTGTTTTATTCAATGCGTTTTTATTTTCGTATATGATTTTAATAATTACAATTTATTTCCTTTTAAAAACAAGATCTGGTCTTCAAATCCAAATATGAGTTTTGAAAAACGGGGGTTCGTCACCTTTTATAACAGGTCCATGAACGTCACGTGCGGTTGTTGCGGTGACCGCCCATGCTCTGCGATTGGCTTGAAAATATTGCAGTATTTCATCTGTGCGGTTATCGCGACAGCCCTAGTTGTTACCATGGTAACTGACTCAGTAGCGCTAGCTGATTTTCCTTACTTTTTTAAAACGGGCACTTTGCTTTCCTCATTGACTTCAGACTGACCAATCACACAATAGTTCTCGGACAAGCTGCGAGAAGAAAGTTTGGCCCGGACGATGTGTGGAGAACAAGCTGCGAAAACTTTCTTCTTTCTTCTCGCGGAGTATGTAACAGCCTTTAGACAGGTATTCTGTGACCAGTCACAAACCCATCCCCCCCATGTAGTCAAATACACTAGTAGGTTGTTGAGATGGGGTGTTTTGAATGCGTCCTACCTTCAGCAGCAGCGGATACTTGCAGATCCTCTGAATGGGGCTGAGGAGGTAGCCCTCCAGGGGAATCTCTGTGCTTTTCTTGCCTCCGAGTAGCATACAGTGCTGAAGAAAAAAACAGCAACAAAATAAATTACACAAACATTTAAATAAACATTTAAATAAATATTTAAAAAAGGGGAAGTATTATGTGCACATTCAGGCAGTTAGACAAAGTATCTGCCTGAATATAAATACATATACAGTAAGAGTTTAAAATAAAAGGACTCAAGTTGAGGAAAAGATTCAAGATTCAAGATGGTTTTATTGTCATATGCACAACAATTACAGAGCAGTCGCTGGCAATGAAATTCTTTAGTCTTGGGCTCCTCCAACAGTGCAATAAAGAAAGTGTATAAGTATAAGAGAAACACAAGTGGGAGCTGAGAAAAAGCTCTTAACATTGTATCAGTAATTGTCAAAGCACATTAGACCCTTGTCTGGACAAAGGTTTGGCCCTTCTTTATCTTGACTTCCTGTTAGCAAACACATTTCCATGGTGAGCAAATCTCTGCGACACTGTATCAAGATATCAGCTGTATCAAGATATCAGCTGTATTAATCAAAGCTTAATCACAAATGTTTTTTCAAATATTTCTTTATCATGTGTGGGTTCATCTTGGGTAAGTAGAATCTTCCATTTAAAATGTTCCCATAACAAAACATCATCATCTTAGAGAGAACTATTGTAGAGCTTGTGCAGCTGTTTCCACTGCTGTCACTTGTTTTCTCTTCAACAACAAACAGACCTTAATTTAATAGTGTTGTCATTTCCATTCAGTCACAGTCAGTTGGCAGCAGAACAGGTGCAGGTGCAGTGTTTAGTATCTGGGAGCAGAGCCTTAGGTGTGGTGCATTTCCATATGTCTACTGCTCTGAAAACAACTTATCAAAACTGTGCACTCACGGCCACTTTATTAGGTACACCTCTTCAATGGCTTATAAAAACTAAAACCTAATCTTCCAATCACATGGCTGCAATGTAATGCATTTAGGCATGTAGACGTGGTCAAGACAATGTACTGAAGTCAAACCAAGCATCAGAATGGGGAAGAAAGGGGGTTTAGGTGACTTTGAACGTGGCATGGTTGATGGTGCACGGCAGGATGGATCCAGACTTTCATGTTGTTTACGCCAAATTCTGAACATGCCATTTGAATGTTACAACTGAAATCAAGACTCATCAGACCAGGCAAGATTTTTCCAATCTTCTATTGTCCAATTTTGGTGATCCTGTAAGAATTGTAGCCTTAGTTTCCTGTTTTTAGCTGACAGGAGTGGCACCCGGTGGGGTCTTCTGTTGCTGTAGCCCATCTGCTTCAAAGTTGGTCATTTTGTGCGTTCAGAGATGGTATTCTGCATACCCTGGTTGTAAAGAGTGGTTATTTGAGTTACTGTTGCCTTTCTATCATCTCAAACCACTATACCCATCCTCCACTGACCTCTGACTTCAACAAGGCATTTTACGTCCACACAAAGGCCGCTCACTGGGTATTTTTTCTTTTTCGGGCCATTCTCTGTAAACCCTAGAGATGGTTCAGAGTGAAAATCCCAGTAGATAAGCAGTTTCTAAAATACTCAGACCAGCCCGTCTGGACCCTCAACATTGCCATGTTCAAAGTCACTTAAAACCCCTTTCTCCCCCATTTTGTTGCTCGGTTTAAACTTCAATAAGATGTCCTTTCTAGGTGTACATGCTTAAATGCATTGAGTTGCTGCAATGTGATTGGCTGATTAGTTATATGTGTTAACAAGAAATTTAACTGGTGTACCTAATAAAGTGGCCGGTGAGTGGAAGTGCATGTGCAGTTTTGGAGAAAATGTTTTGCTGCCATTCAAATGCTTCCAGTGTTTTTTATATTCATTGTATGAAGAAATTAATCAATGTATACTTCTTTCTTTGCTTATTCCTTTTTTGGGAACTTTACCATTATTTTACATTAAACATACAGTAGCTACTGCTACTGCATGATCACTGCATGATTTTACCTTATAACTATATTGTTACTTGACCCTCTGTGCACAGCATTGGTCCTGCTAAGTTTAAACCAAGACGGCTGCAGTTTTCAGAAAAGCTTAGCGCCAATGACCACATCCTGTTGCCAAGGCTTTATTTGGCATTGGCAATAGTACTCTGTAGTCTGTTTCAGACACATTCTGAGAAATGGATACAGGTTAATTTTTTTACATACACAATGTAACATATCTGCTTGTGTGTCATGCTTTTGTGTTTAGTATTTTAGTTGATATAAACACATGGTTGGTAGCACTTTTTGCTAAACAAAAAGATTATTTTCTTCCTGCTGCTAAATAAGACCTTGAGGCTTGTTCATCTGTGACTACTGTATCTCTGTCTGTAACCATGTATCTCCAAATATCCGGACTTTCCACCAAAATGATCAACAGAAAACCTTTCAGTCCCCAGAAGATTTGGGCTTTAAGAATCTGCCCCCCAGAAGCAGATGAAAGGGGGGGGGGTCTTCTAATGGGGCTCACAGTTACAGTCATGGCCTATCTGTGCTCATGGCTCAGACGTGCACATTAACCACTAGAGTGTTCTTCAGAGAGAAGGAAGGCACCAGATCCAGTTGGAGAATTATAACCAGTGGTGGAAACATTGACGTTTTCAGGACATTTTGACTGGGGTGGCAAGGTGGGACACAGACCCAGACAGGGGTGGCCATCGCAAATCTGAATGAATGGCATGTGATATGCATTATAACCAATGCAAAGATGATTTATAATCAAAAATCCCCAAATCATGTTAGCATCCAATTTAATGACAAAATTCTGTGGGGGCACAACAAGAGAAGGAACCACGTGGTCAGAAAAGTAAACCCCTGTAGGAGGGGCTGGAGGCGCCCCCCAGAAGATTTTCTGGTGTTTTAAACATGTTATCGAAGCATTCTGGTGCTTTCTGGTGAAGAGAATTAAAGGGGCACTGTTAGGCCTTTCACACCGCCGCAAAATCGGAGCTAGTTCCGAGCTAGTTCCGAGCTAAAGCAATTGTTTTGGTTTCTCACAGCCATGGAGCCGGCTCCGGGCTGTAAAAACCGGTTCAACCCCAACCCCAGGATTGAGCTGGGCTAGAAATCAGAACTGCCTGCGCCAGCGACCGGGGAAGGGATTATCCTGACCAACCAGACCAACTCAAACCTCATGCCCGCCATATTTAAAAACACTGCTACTATGAGACGTAAACATAACATAATTACCGAACGTTGAGATCAAATTGGCCGGCGCAAATACGCTGTATGGGTCCTGCTTGCAAAGCGAGAGCCAACACATGTGAAAATAAGACATATTCGCAGCTGTTGTTGTGCTTAAAGCTAGCGCTAGCTTTAGCGTTAGCCACGAGAGCAGCGGCGTCGGGTGACGTACACAGACGTTTACCGTGACATTATGACGTTGCTCTCTTGCCGGCTCCATGGCTGGCTCTGGTCAGTGCGAAACCAACCGGTTCATAACTGGTATTAGGCTGTAACCAGTTTTGAACTGGCCCCAGCACCAGCCCGGAACTGGCTCATGGTTCTTTTTGGTGTGAAAAGCCTAAAGTAGAGGCAGACTGACTGCGCGGCACAGTGACTTTTCTCAAGTCTATTTTTAATTAAACGTTATGGGTTCCCACAGTAAAACCTGGCCATTTCCACCACTGATTCTAACCCACTGTAAACAGAGCAGGGCAGCATGGTGGGGGGTTTGGCCAGGAGGAAAAATTACAAACAATATCGCAACTGATCATAGCAGCAGAACTTTGGGATTCCACACATTCCTTATGTATTAAAGCTAGTTTTTCTCTCTCCCACTCAGCCATTAATATCTAAATGACTTCCATTTCTTCTCTCCACATGTTCTGCTTGTTAGTAATGTGCCAGCCTTAGGCCCCGCCCCCTCTCTTCTACACTCTGACCTCCTTTTGCTTTAACATCACTTCTCTCTTCTGTTCCAAAGAAATGAACACTTCATTTCCTCAAACTATTTCAGGAGCTCTGTTCACTGTAATTGTCAATAGCATGAACACTCTTGAATCCACCAAGCCCCAACCACAGCGAGTTCTACCAGCATCCAATAAGGAAGTGACAAACATTGCAGTACCTTCGGTGGCCACGGTGACGTGGTACTAAGACTGAGCAATTTTTCTTTGACTCACTTGTTAAACAGGCCGTTTTCACAGTCTTATTAAACCTATTTACAGCCTGGTCCAAAAAACCATTCTAATCTGTATGTTTAGGTCATATCTCCATGACAACACTGAGGGGGGTGAATTTTTTTCCCAGATTCGATCGTTCTTTGTGACAAAAGAAGGCTCGAAGGAAGGGATCAGCTAAGAAGGAGCGCTAAGATACGGGTGTTTCCCAGATGGCTTCTTAAGTGCTTTCTTTGGAGAACCCGTAAGATGAAGCGAAATAAGCATCGTAAGACGCTCTTAGTGGGAGCTGTCCACCGCGGTGGTGCTGAAACTGAATAAATCGATGCCAGGAAAATCGATCACCCACCTCTTTATTAGCGCATAAGTCACACACAGCGCCCCGTGGTCCCCCCCACACAGGTGGAATTAGGCTACGCATGTATCGTGTGTGTGTGGGGGGGTGTGTGTGTGTGTGTGTGTGTGTGTGTGTGTGTGGCAACAAGTGTATCCAAGTAGTAATCAAGCCCATTAGCGCATATATACACCTGTGGATATAGGCACACAAAAGAAGCGGCAGCAAAAGAAACAAGCGGGGACCGTCGTTTACCGCGGAGGAGATGGGCGTCTTAGTGGACGAGGTCTGGCAGCACCGGGGAGTTTTATTCGGGGGAACAAGGGGCAAAAAGAACATCACGGTGAAGAACCGTGTTAGGCAGGCCATAGCCGAAAAGATGTCCCCCTCCAGCCCATGTGGCCTGCGTGACTGGCGTGCTGTGAGGAAGAAGTGGCAGGAGTTCCAGAACCAAACAAAAAGGAAGAGTGCGAAGGTTTCACTAATCAATCTCTCTTCGTTGCAGGTGATGAAGACGCCCAGTAAAGACAGCGCGGAGCCACCCCTCCCCCATATGGTTTCAATAAACTACTTTGGTTTCCTTTTCAAACATGTATTGTGTGGATCATTAGGGCCCAAGCACCTAGTGGTGCAAAGCCCTATTGTAATCGCCAGGATTTTCATTATTATTCCGGTCTATTATTATTTATAGTCATTTTTGGCACTTTTCACCCCTTTCCCATCGTGGAAAAGTTGAAAAACTTTACGGACAGGTCAGACCTGCAAAAAATTGCAACTTATCAGTGGTTTCAGGATTTGTGCAAAATCAATTAGCCCCCAGGGGCCCCAAACAGTTTTTCAGGAAATGCATGCTAAAAAATTGGTCTAGAAGCCTGAATCTTTAGGACAACATGCGATGGCCCAAGGCGCACATAAATGCAATGTTATGTCCTGGGCCAAAATCAACAGGAAGTCGGCCATTTTGGATTTAGTGCCTAAAACCGCCATATTACATAATTTCGCATTTCGACGAATGGCTCCTAGAGTTTTTACGGCAGGGACGTCAAACCACTGCTCAAGTACTCAAGACGCTTGCCCGATGTGAAATTGTGGAAAGATTTCAAATTTACAATAGTACCAGGGAGCTATTGGGGGTCAAAGTTGACGTAAACATCACCAAAAACGGACCTCATGAAACTTCAATTCATCATAACTCAGGCTGTGTTATACCTAGCTGCACCAAATTTAAAACCCAAATGTATCTATTCAGGCCCCACAAAAAAGCCTCTGAAGCCCCGCCCCAAAATCAACTGGAAGTCTTTTAATTTGAAATATGTGAATTTCTGACTCGAATGTTTTTAACTGAAACTTGGTTGGACCAAGACAACAGCTCAGCTGTTCTTATTGAATCAACCCCCCCAAACTTCACTTCCATGAGTGAAGCCAGAGTAACTAAGAAAGGGGGTGGAGTTGCTATTTTGTTTAATGAATCCCTCCAATGCAAAAACCTAGACATTGCAAAGGTTTCAGTGGCTGATGTGGGTCTCTCCTACCATTCATGTTTGTTTTTTGAAAGTACAGTCGCTGTACACATAGGTGACCAAACAAAAGAAATCAAGAAGCGGTGTATTACTGAAAACACCAGTGAGGAATTTGTTCAGGCATTTTCTCTGACTCCACTCCTCCCCTGTATCTCAGTTAATGAGCTTGTGGATAACTTCAACTCAAAAATTACAAATATTATTGATGCTATTGCACCCATTAAGGTGAAGGCCGTCTCTGGTAAAAAAAAAAAAAGATCTCCATGGAGAAATGCGCCGCAGGTCAGACTAGAAAAAAAGAGAGTGAACTTAGGTGGCGAAAAACAAATCTTCAGTTTCATTATGACATCTTCAAAGAAAAACTTCGCACTTTTAACTCAGAACTGAGAAATGCAAGGCAGTCTTTCTTCTCTGACATCATCACCAAAAACAGCAACAATGCACGTGCCCTGTTTGCTACTGTTGACAGGCTCACAAATCCTCCTGTGTCAGTAGCATCTGAACATCTCTCCACTAGAGCCTGCAATGAATGTGCCTCCTTCTTTACTGACAAAATTCATAAAATTAGACAAGCTGTTACCGCATCAATACTGGGTTCAAGATATGTTTTTATCCCTGTGCCCGAAAATCAATCCAGATGCCATGACAGAATTTTGTCTGATTAACTAGAAAAACCTGGAGGACATTATACAACTTTTCTTCAAAGACCTAAACAAACAGGTGGAATGGCCCTCCCTAATTTCCAATACTATTACTGGGCTGCCAATATCTGTTCTTTAGTGTATTGGGTGCATTTTCACCTTGACAACTCAGCCCCAGTCTGGGTAACAATGGAGTCCAGCGCTATTAGCCCATTGTCTCTATCTGGCCTCTTATGCGCCGCACCAATTCCCTTATAAACCGCCAGCCAATCATGTCAATTTGTTTCTTTCTGTAAACCCCACATTAAAAGGCTCAATTTCTGTGTTTTTCAACCTTATTTCGAAGTTGCATAGCCCCTCTTTAGCAGCTATAAGAACCCTGTGGGAGCAGGACCTAGGTTCTGCCTTCATAAATCACATGTGGGATTCAGTCCTGGATCGGATACACTCTACCTCCATGTGCGCCCGAAATGCTCTTGTGCAGTTTAAAGTAGTACATCGTATCCACATATCTAAAACTAAATTAGCTCGTATGTTCCCCGATGTAGATCCGACCTGTGATAGTTGTAAGAGCGCACCGGCATCACTCTTTCACATGTACTGGTTGTGTCCCACCTTGACTGAGTTCTGGACATCAGTTTTTAAAACAATTTCTGAAGTACTTCAGCATCAAATTAAGCCGAACCCTTTCACTGCAATTTTTGGCATTGCTCCAAATTCGGGCTGACCTAAAGTGAAGCTGAGGGTACTAGCCTTTACCTCATTAATTGCTCGTAGGGCTATCCTACTCAAGTGGAAAGATCCTGCTCCTCCTTCCCACTCACATTGGATTAGAGACATTATAGCATGTATGAATTTAGAGAAAATACGTTATACTACCCAGGGATCCGAGAATAAATTTGACAGAATTTGGCGCCCCTTCCTAAATTATTTCAAAAAAACAACGACAACAATAGAAGAGTAGCTACCCCCTCCCCTCTTTTATTTGATTTAATTGTATTTCTTTATGTGTTTTCTTTCTCTTTTTTTTCATATTGATTGTTTGTTTCTGTTTCTTGTAGTGTATATTTCGTGTGGTTGGGTGTGAGGGTGGGATGTGGGTGGGGTATGTTCGGGAAAAAAAGGGGAAAAAAATTTGTATTCATTGTGCTACAAATTTGTTACTAACATTTAATAAAAAAACCTTTGAAAGAAAAAGTTGCCTTGTCTTAATAGATTGTTGTTTGCCTAGAAGATCTTGGAATAAAGATGTAATTGAGTAAAAACCTCTTGTATACAGTCGATGGTAAAAACGCTGTATTTTGGATGTTCTGTTGGCATTTTTTAATATGTAAAAAAAGATAACGATTACTCGATAATTGCTCGTTAATTTTCCCGATGATCGATCAATTGAATTTCTTAAAATGCCCATCCCTAATTAAGACTGGATTTTTTTTTAGTGCACACACACTACCTACAGTTAGTGGAAGGTGAGGAGATATTCACTGATTCTGACAACAAGCGTTCTCCAGAATCACTGAATCAACCTTAAATACATAACCAGATGGTGTGTAATGATTTGATTTGGGAAGCATCAACATCTCAAGAGAGCAACAGCAACACTCCGGCCTGACTGTTTCCACTTCCTATGGGTCAGAATCATGCCATGGAAGAAAACCATCCTAACACAAGGCCTTAGATCTATGGCCCAATCCAGACAAAGGCTGCCAACACTCCACAGCTGGTTGGCCCAGATTGTAAAGATGAGTTCATGCTAAAAGGCTAACTGCACTGTCCAGGACGTACAGCTGGCAGAGGAAACACTACACCAGCATCCTGCCCAGGCCGGAAGGGCTTGGTGACCTTGTTATGCTTTCTGCCCTTTATTCAAGTGTTAACATGGAAGAGGAAGGAGAAATGACAGAAACATAGTGGGAATAAGCAAGAGGAGACTTGTCGGAGGGAAAGGAATGTTAGGCAAATAATTTTTGCACACATCATATGAAGAGTTAATTCTATACAGTACCCAACAGTATACTGTATATGCCTTTTGATGAAAGATCATGGGACCAGCTTCTGAAATGTGAGAATCTGCTGTTTGAATAATTTTCATATTTTCCAAGCAAACAATTACTTTATGAATATAAAAAAGACTTAAATCCAAAACAAAAATAAAATGTATTAGCAAATGAACTCCACCTCATCCAGCTACAAACCCTGCTTTTACATTAATGCATGAGAAATAATAATCTGATGTAGAACAGAAGAACAAGTGGAACAGTCATTTATTGAGTACTTTACGTTTTCCTGACTATGCTTCATATTTTCACTTAGGGAATGTTTTCAATACTGTACTTGAGTATTTTTACAATTAAGTATTTGTACTTTTACTTTAGTAAGTGATGCGAGTACTTCCTCCACCACTGCTTAAGCTCTACCTGGTGCATCTTTCAGCCTATGTTCCATTCCAGCTTAATACCCTTAAGACTTTAATACTTTAAAAATCAGATACTTTTACTCAAGTGGTATTTTAATAGGTGACCTGTTAGGAAGTAATATTTCTAGTAAGATCTCTACTCTAACTCAAGTTTGTTTTTTAAGAAAACGAAAGATGCATGTGACATGAAATAATGAAAACGTGGAATTTTTGTTTCTACATAATCAGAAGTGGAGAAGTCAAAGTGATAGTGGGAAGAGGAAGGAAGCCCATACTAATGCAGTAGAAGGAAAGATTTGACTGGTGGAGTGGCAAAGCAATGTGAAAGAGAGAAGGCCGTACAAGCAGGGCAGCTGAGAGGACTTACCAGCAGGAAGGTCCTGATGTGAGGAATCTTGTTCAGCTCCATGAGAAGCCTCAAAGCCTTCTCATGGTTACTGCAGTACTCGCCGTACACAGAGTAACTGTCCCTCTGCAACACAGGAGAACAACACAGGTCAGACAGGGACTTGATCGCTATAGAACAAGCTAGCTGGCATTCTCCAGAAATATACTCAGATACATGACAGGAGGATGAATGACAGTAGAGAGAGTCTCCAGTTACTGCAGTCTAATGCTTTTCGGTTATTCCAATGCACAGACTGGTGGATTACTGCATTTCAACAGCTGGTCATTGCTTATTTTATTATTATTATTATTATTATTATTATTATTATTATTATTATTATTATTATTATTATTATAGCAAAAATGTCAGACTTTGCTTTTGCCTGCAGGATTGAGACTGCTTAAAGGAGAAGTAAGCGATATTTTTTGTTAATATACTTAGGTGTTAAATCACTATCATCATACAGCAATCACTTAAACAGTATGCACAGTTCATAACACAGGTCTCCCAGTCATTCAGCTTTGCAGTTATCGCCAGATAGAATTTCGAGTATCCCGCTCGTTTTTATCCAATCAGGAACAGAGCACTATAAAGAGGCGGGTCTCTGTGCCCCGTGAACGATGACTTGCTAGTCTCCTTCGCAGCACTATCAGACGAAGACGGCTGCTCATTCATGTGGTCGTAGGGATGAAGAAGGGGACTGCTAACTGCAGTCACTGACAGGATGTTAGCTAAAAGGACCAATACTTCTCCTTTAAGGGTCTTCAACCATTCTGCTGTACTAGTATCCGTCAACATCATTTGTCCCACAAACATAAATTTGCAGTTATCTACGTCATATTAGGAGAAAAATAGCATGGCAGCATATGACACTTCCTCTTTATCCTAGGTGATAGCACACTGCAACCAGACAAAACAACACTATCAACAATACTAGGGCTTTGGTCCAGCTGCCACCAAAGTGCTTTGTTTATTTTTTACAATACGTAAAACGACACCTTGGAAAGTAAAAATATTGTGTCTTTAAATGCATCATTCATGGAGCATACAGTACACCTCGCTGTATACAGAGTGTCATAACAGTTGAATTTACACCCTGAAGCCTTTTGTGTGTTCTTAACTATGCTACAGTAATTGAGATGTGAAACCATGTGCATGGTGGGGCCTAAGCTTGAGGCCTAGAAACTGAAACGGTCATTTGAAACAGCCTAGTAAGTGAAATCCAAAACTGCAGGTGCTCAGGCGGCCCTTTCAACCCTAACCTAAACACTACAGCCAGAAGGCTTTCCGTTTACAGCTGGTTCGCCCATTATGCTTAAAAGGAAAGGCTGATATTCATGCAATAGGTCTAAAGAGCCTGTTAGCATCTTTGGACACTTTGATTGAAAATACTTGCTTTTCTGCCTGCATCACTGACAACAGTGGGAGAGATAAAGAAATAAATTCATTTTTTGAGGGGGGAAAAATTATCAACAATAAAAAAATCTTTGAGCATATAAATGCCCTTTGACATTACCATTAAGCTATATGTATTCATAAAAAAATTACACTAAATAAAGATCACATGCAAATTCTAGGTGCAACTTACTAACTTACCTTAGCGTACATACAGTCTCCACAGTTGCAATGGAAAAAAATTATACGCCATCACTAACTTCAAAATCACCCAAACACCTGTCTGCTGAAAAAAACAGGGACGGCAGCATGGAACCAATTCTACTTTAAGATGTTAATGAGCAGCTTGAAGGTACTGAAGGACCCAGGTTCTAGGGTTAAATAATACAAATGTTACTAAGACAGCATCCTTTATGTGCTTTTATGTGCTAAATAATTATGTGTGAGGTTTTACTCCTACTCACAAACAAAAATCTGAATGCACAGAGTATGTTACTGCATAGTGTTTGCAAGTGTGTGTGTCTGTTTGACATGGTAACCCAGCAGTGGTGACAGCAGCAGCCAAACAAAGCTAACCGTTCTTTTTATAGAACTCTGTGTCTACTCAGTCTAACTCCCTTGACCAGAATGAGTTGAACATCTTTTGTGGATGTGTAACACAGTTAAGTGGCCCAATGTAAACACAGAGCCATTTTTCCCTCACATGGAGGCAGAACACACACACACCCAAAGCCATGCTTGGCAGGGAGTTCCAATCCAACGCAGCACTGGCAGCTCCAGCTGGGCCAGCATACGGAGTGACACACTGGGTACTGTCAAACTACACGGCCAAATACTGCTGCTTCTGAATGCTTCTGCCCCCTCCGCTCAACGTCATGTACAGTATATTAAAATAGTATTTACAGAGTAAGGGGGCTTTACCACTCACATAAGCACTTTACCATAGAATACAGGCTCCCTCATTTATTTCTTTGAGCGCAGCAGCTCCAAAGCTTTCTTTCAGAAACAAATTCAAGGTAAAGTGTCAAAAAGTTGATTCTGAATCTGTTTTGTCCACAACTCCGGCAAACAAACTATGACCCAATCCTCCAATGTGTGTATACTTTATGAAATATACAGTATTAAATATAGCAAAATGTCGATGTGGATCTTGCAGTGCTTCAAAAATCAGTTGACAGATATGTCAAAAGTAGGGTCAAGACATGGATAAACCAAAGCATGGTCCATTAAAGTCTTATTCTAAGCAACTTAAAACAATCCTCAGTCTAGAATAGCTGGCTATTCATAAAACCAGTAAAGTAAACAGAATGTGTCTTTGGCCTGTCTGCTCCCCCCTACGTGTTTTAACCAGGAAGAAGGACTGGTGTGTAGCAATGGCTACACTTAACATACAGAGACTGTGTAATCCAGCAGTCAACAGGACAACATGCTCCCAGATAGTGTCAAAGTTTCCCAAACGACTCGTGGAGATGTCTTATTCCTTAACTAAACTGATCCAGTCAATATTAAAAACAGTTTATAAAGGGATACATAAACCAACTGTCAAGAGAATACTTGGGCAGGCGGGATAGGGAGTGACTTGTCAGTAGCCCATTTTACACAGAGATTGAGGCATATTGACGGAACGACGGCACGCCAATAAGCCGGTTCTGTAAGCAAAGCAGAACGTATGCAATGGAACGTCAAACTCGCCCCTGTTCCTCAACAACAAACAGTCGCATTTATACAGAGAGGCGCAACAGATTGTGTCGGCAATTTTACCCACCCCCGAGGTAGTCAAATTCCCGGAACAATCTGTTGCGCCTCTCGTCCCCTGTTCTGCAATGGTACCATTTATACAGCAGGGCGAAGGGCGGAAAGGCCGGCATTTTCCCGGCTTTCACTGGCTGTGTAAAAGAGGCTAGTGTACTACTTGTATCAGTTTACACTGACATGCTCCTGGATATGGTGACACTTCAGTAGCTGCAACTGAAAACAGCATGCCTTTTTGTAGCTATGTTTACAACCGAAGGCCACTCCAAGGCATTTCCTTTTCCTAAAGTGACGACAACTATATAGTCCACTTAAGCACACTCAAATGACTTACCAGGGCCAACCTGTGAGTTCATTTTTAACATCAAGACTACTATGAAAGACATGAGTTGTTGGCAGGATAGCTCAAAGACCTGGCTTGTCCCATTGATAAACATCTTCTTCTTTTTTTTCTTTTTTTTTGGTGATTGGAATGTTATTGCGGGGGCCAGATGAGAAGGGTTGTATCAAACACTGAAGAATCACATGGAGTCAAAGCATAAAGGGTGTGGTTCAGGCACTGCATAATGACATGACTGTTGCTTTCTGCACAGTGCTCATGTATACACTCCCAGAAATAGAGCAAATATTGATGTCTCTGATTTCTCCTCCAACGTGAGTCACTTTTTCACCTTTGCAAACTTTGAATAATCTCATGCAGACCGAGACCTTCAAATAAACACTAAACCTCTGGCTGTGTAAATTTATTTTTATTTTTTTTTATTAAACATTTTTGCCTTGAGTTAGTAAGAAAAATCTGCAAAATGTGATCTGTATTCTGCTTAAGAGGAGTTAGAAAGACAAACAACTGTGGCTATTTTAATTCTAAGTCAAAGACTTGGGCAATTTTCTATTTTTTTTATCATCTGCAGATGTCCAAGTGGTCTTGGCAACATCTGACTTTGAATATCAATGAATCTTTGTGTGCTTCCCTCACTGTGAGTGGCAGACAGTCTGGTGGAACAATGCAGGAGGTTAATCAAAGCCCAGTCATGGTGTTGACCTCTGGTGGAGGTCAAGGGCTGGAGCCAGCCCATTGGCTGAGAGGTGTCAGTGTGAAGAAGACAAAGGTCATGAGGGGGAAATGTAATGGATATGTAGTTTTTTTTTTAAATATTTTTTGGCATTTTTTAATGCTTTTTATTGATAGTGAGAAGAGACAGAGGTGAAATGGGGCAAAGAAGGGAGTGACATGCAGAGAACGACCGCGGACGGGAATCGAATCCGGGTCTGCTGCTGGGCCCAGCCCGGGGGGGACGCCCTACCAACTGAGCTAAGGGCGCCCCTATGGATATGTAGGTTAACACCTTAAGGCTACATGTTTTAGCATATACAATGCTGCTCAAAAGTTTGTGAGTCCTGCAGAGATATTCCCTCAAATTCTAAACTAAACTTATAAATGATAATTTATACTCCAATATAACATTGACTTTTCACATTATAGATTCAAACAAAAAAGGTATATGTTGTCATTGTTTATTCAATGAAAGAGATTGATTTTTAACAAAAAGTCAGATTTCATGAGCGCAAAACAATGTGAACCCCTTCAGTAAATAGGATATTTCACCTCCTTTCACTGCAATAACCTCAACCAAATGCTTTCTCTAACGACTGATCAGTCGCGTTGGTTGGACAGGTTTCTGTCATGAACTGCCCGCTCCAGGTCCAGTCACAGAATTTAAATTTGATTCAGACCTGGGGTGTGTGTAGAATCCATCCCAAAATATTGTGTGATAATTATTGTGATAATTATTATCCGCACAAAACCAAGAATGTGCTGCCCAAAAAATAATAATTTAGATTTATAAAACTGTGCGGCGCACGCAATCTTCCCTTTATAATTACCCACCTGCAGTGAATTGTGCGCGGACGATCTCCGCCCCGTGTCCTCCCACTTCCCTTCCCAGTTTCATCCCACAATCTACCATAGATGGTCAATGCTAAATAGCTCCGGAATATTGTGACGCTTTTAATAAGCACGGCACTTTGACTGATATAAGGGGAAAATAGGGAGGCAACCGGCCGCAAAGACAGCGACTGGGAAGGAAGAAAGCCAGTGCCATATGCCGCTGTAACTGGCACAGTCATTATAGTCTTTTTAAAGCAGTTTCGCCCAACTTTGTATTGTATGAAATATCACGTATTAGCCTAGCAGGGCTATATGTAGGCCCATATAAAATGTGAGAAGTAAAATAATGTATTAGCCTATAGTCTATTCCAGAGTTTTTGCTATGTGCAGTAGCATTTTGGGAATCATGCTTATTTACTTTTGGCTGAAAGTTAAAATAGAAGACCTCTCTTTTATACAATTAATGTGAAGCTGAAGCTAGCATTCTGTTAGCTTAGCTTGGCATAAAGACTGGAAACAGTGGGAGAGAGCTAGCCTAAGTCTGTACAAAGGTAACAAAATCTGCCTGTCAGCGTTTCATATTAAAAACGAAGTATTTCTCTTCCTGGATCTTGCCACCACGAGGTAGCCAGGCAACAAACAAACATGACTTTTACACTTTGGTAAAGGTCAAACTATTCCTATAATAGTTTTTAGACAAAACAAAGATCTATGGCACAGAAATATAAGCTACGTTAGCGAGTTTGGATGCACTGGCAATACTGATATTATTGATCATTTAAAAAAAGAATTTACAAAATGATCCATAATTAATGTAATCCTTAGTTGCAACCCCTATAACATATAAATATACACTTTATATGAGTATGTGTACTGTATCTTTTGATATAATACATGCACTGTGTTCCAAATTATTATGCAAATTGGAATTAAGTGTCATAAACATTTAATTGTTTATATTTGATTTAAACTCATGGATGGTTTTGTGTCTCAGGGCGCTTTGGATCATTGAAATCAATCTCAGACACCTGTGATAATCAGTTTGCTAAGTAAGCCCAATCAAAGGAAATCTACTTAACATGGACGTTCCACATGATTAAGCAGGCCACAGGTTTCAAGCAATATGGGAAAGAAAGAGGATCTCTCTGCTGCCGAAAAGCGTTAAATAGTGCAATACCTTGGACAAGGTATGAAAACATTAGATATTTCACAGAAACTTAAGTGTGATCATCGTACTTTGAAGAGATTTGTGGCTGATTCAGAGCACAGACGGGTTCATTTGGATAAAGGTAATATGAGGAAGGTTTCTGCCAGACAAATTCATCGGAATAAGAGAGCAGCTGCTAAAATGCCATCACAAAGCAGCAGACAGGTATTTGAAGCTTCCGGTGCCTCTGGAGTCCCGCAAACCTCAAGGTGTAGGATCCAGAAATTTGCAGTTGTGCATAAACCTATTATTCGCCCACCCCTAAACAATGCTCACAAGCAGAAATGGTTGCAGTGGGCTCAGAAATACATGAAGACTAATTTTCAAACAGTCTTGTTTACTGATGAGTGCCGTGCAACCCTGGATGGTCGGATGGATGGAGTAGTGGATGGTTGGTGAATGGCCACCATGTCCCAACAAGGCTACGACGTCAGCAAGGAGGTGGTGGAGTCATGTTTTGGGCCGGAATCATGGGGAGAGAGCTGGTTTGCACCTTCATGGTCCCTGACGGTGTGAAAATGACCTCGGCAAAGTTTCTGACTCACCACTTTCTTCCGTGGTACAAAAAGAAGGACAGTGCTTTCCGTAGTAAAATCATCTTCATGCATGACAATACACCATCTCATACTGCAAAGAATACCTCTGTATCATTAGCTGCTATGGGCATAAAAGGAGAGAAACTCATGGTGTGGCCCCCTTCTTCCCCTGACCTTAACCCTGTTGAGAACCTTTGGAGCATCCTCAGGCAAAACATCTATGAGGTTGGGAGGCAGTTCACATCAAAACAGCAGCTATGGGAGGCTATTCTGACATCCTGAAAAGATATTCAAGCAGAAACTCTCCAAAAACTCATAAATTCAATGGATGCAAGAATTGTGAAGGTGCTATCAAAGAAGCAACATGTACCTTGGCCTGTTGAGATGTTTTTGATTGAAATAGCTTTTGATTTCACTAAATATGAACTCCACGTTCTGCAAATTCAACAAATGACCATTTTTAGTTGTTTACAACCTATAAAATGTTTTGAAACTCTGTTGTGCATAATAATTTGGAACCGTGCATTTGGAGTTTTTTATTTTTGAAAAAAATACTTTTATTATTGGAAGGTTTGTTCAATAAAATTTGAAATATATTCCCAACGGTTGATGACTTGAAAATTATACTGACTGTGATTTGCATCGGCTATTTCGGTAAATCTGGGAAAATCTAATTTGCATTATAATTTGGAAAGTGTATAGCGGCTATATTTCATGACAAAAAAAATTTTAATCAAAGAGATTTACCGAAATATGATTTAAAGTTCCCATATTTTACACTTTTCGGTACTATTATACACCATATTATATGGTCTTAGTGGTCCCTAATACGTTTTTCTTTAATTGTTTGCTGAAAAAAACTTTCAGATAATTTATTGTACTATGCTGATGTTCAGCTAATCTCACAATGGCCTATTTTTTAAAAAGAGCTGCAGCTCCCCTTGTAAATATACAATCTTTGAGCTCCCCCCGCCCGGAAGCGAAGCCAGATACGCCTCGCCCTCTGTCTGTCAGGGCCGTGGACCAATATGAAATAGGGGTGTGGGCTGCACACTGGAAGCTTCTGGCTTTCCAGTTTTTGAGGTCAGAAACGAGGAGAATTCTGACTGGAGTATATTGGGGGGGATGGGGTGGGGGTTTCAGAAAGGGGGAGAGTGAGAAAAGGAGAGATTGTTATTTTTTTAAATATTTTGGCAGCCTCTAGGCACACCGTGGACCCATGGATATGTTAGAACACATTTAAAACATGCATTTAGCATAATATGTGACCTTTAAATGTAGGGCTCAATTTTAGGTCCAGTTCTTTTCACAATTTATATAAATAACATTGTTTCATCGCTAAAAAACTGTCACGCCCATCTATACGCTGACGACACAATACTGTATTGCATTTCCGATTCGGTGCACCAATCTATTCAGAACCTACAAAGCTCTTTTAACACCCTGCAGGACTGTCTAGTGGACCTCAGGCTTGTTCTTAATACAGACAAAACCAAATATATGTGTTTCTCCAGAGCAAAAACTACACATTTTAATGATTTTAATATGTTTACAAAGAATGGATTTTTAATTGAAAGAGTCACTGAGTATAAATATCTCGGCATCTGGTTAGATGATAAATTCACTTTTCATTTTCATATAAATAATCTTGTTTATCGACTACGACAAAAAATTGGCTATTTTTATAGGAATAAAACCACCTTCCCTTTATTTAGTAGGAAAAGGATTATTGAGGCAGTTTTCATGTTTGTCCTTGATTACGGTGATGTGGTCTACCGGCATGCATCACGTCATGTCTTAAACTCCTAGACTCTGTTTTTCACTCTGCTTTAAGATTCATCACAGGAGATGCTTATGATACACACCATTGTCTCTTATATGAAAAGGTTGGGTGGTCCTCCCTTAAAGAGAGACGTGACGCACATTGGCACATTTTTATTTACAAAGCCTTGACCGGGAAGCTTCCTCATTATTTAACTGAAATGCTGCACATTTCAGATGGGCTTTATCAAACCCGCTCCACTGACATGCTTATGCTTTATGTCCCACAAGCCCGGTCTGAGCTGGGAAAGACAGCTTTTAGCTTCAGTGCCCCCGACTCCTGGAACAACTTACAGCAACAAATTAAACTAAATACATTCATATCCTTTGGCCAATTTAAACAGATTATCTTGGATCTGCCAAACTCTACTTGTAACTGTTTTAATTAGGCTATATTGTACTTTATTCCTTTTAATTGCTGCCACTCTTCACCACTTTGTAAATGTTTCAATTGTTTTTTTGTTTTTTTCTCTTCTCTTCACTTGTTGTGTATTTGATGTATTTGCATTGAATATTTTGTATGTATTGTTGTTTTGAATTTGTTTTGACTCGACATCATTGAAAATGAGGGTCACCCCTCAATTGGTCTCTCGAGGATAAATAAAAGTTAAATGAAAATGAAATAATATCAACGCTATAGTGAGATTTAGCGTGACTCATCACACCTGAAACTAATATCCAATACTGCTTTGAGTCACAAAGGGTAATCTTCTGTTGTCGGACTGAGGTAGACTTGATGTTAACTGATAGTGCAGTGCCCGTAGGAAGCAGATCTGCTGTGTGTGTCCCGCTCGTCACTCATTTCATGCTTTGGTCGCAGCAGCCTATCAAACCAGAGTGAGGCGGGGTTTAGGCGGAGACTACTTCATGCCCGTCGTTACTGTGGCCTTCAGTGTACGCATGTATTCGCCGCCAGCAAGATATAAATATGATAACTTCTACATATTTGGTCCAAAACTTCATAATCAATCAAGGATGCACACCTTTGTGCCGTGTGTAAGCAATATCTGGAAGCTCAGGCCGATCTGACTAACAGTGAGAGAGATATGCAAGTCACAGACGTAGGATCGATCGATCGATAGATAGATAGATAGATTATGAAGCGATGGAGGCCATTCATCTTAAAGCTGTCAGTGTTAGTACCTGCAGCTTTGCTGTCTGGCCTCTGTATCTGCTAGTGGCCACACAGCCATGGACAGAACACAGGTGGCGATCCTATAATCAATTCTCCACCCTGGCACTTGGCCTGACCCACTGAATGAATGGAAAGCCTCGCACATGTGTGAATATGGGATGTTTTGATGCTTACATGTCCACAAGCAGGTGCAGGAAATACTGCTTGTGTTATTGTTAAAGTACAGAGGGATGCTGTGTGGTTTATACTAGTGGTGGACCCATTTGCGTTTTTCAATGGTCGATGCCGATACAGATATTTAGAGCGGGTGGGTGATGAACAGTTATATTTTTTTGTTGCATTTGATAAAATACAATTCTATCTGTAGTATCTACAAACATGATTTGTGCATTTCTTTTAATCGGCCTTGTGAGGCGCAGAGAGAGAGATACTGCTCAAAATCACCCAGTACGCCAAGCCCATGTGACATGTTTTCCTTCTGAGAGAGAGAGAGAGAGAGAGAGAGAGAGAGAGAGAGAGAGAGGGAGAGGGAGAGAGAGAGAGAGCAACAGAAGCATTGTGCCCTCACTGAGTGACACACCATGGCTTCCTCCCGGGACACAGAGCCTTCTTTGTCTGTCCCCTAGGGCCAAAGCAGTTCAAACAGAGGGGAGGGAGGGCTGCAGAGCGCAGAGGAATCTTTGGATGGAGGGATGGAGAGGAGTGAAAGAGGGAGATGGCAGAGACTGCAGACTGATGAAGACAGGATGCATGCCTCTTTGTGAGAGGAGGAAGGGCAGAGTGGTGGAGGTGTAGAGGAGATGGGAGGGGCTGTTCCATGTGAGAAAGAGAGAAGGCTTTGCACGCTTTCCCTGCATCTGTGGTAACAGGGAGCTGGTGAAGAGAGTGTGTGTGCTGTTTTGCATTGCAGAAGAGTTCAAATCAGTGAATAGCTCCTCACGATCCGCTACCTGTCCGTACTGTCTGCGCCCAGAAAATCTGTGCTGGTGTAAATACACAGCCTAGGCTCTGTAAACTGGTTAGTAAACAAAGAAGGCCCACTGTAGCTGGCACAGGCCCATTTACAGATCGGAGGCTGTGTATTAACACCTGGGTATTTTTCTGCCCATATACACACAGTACGGATCGTGAGGAGATATTCACTGATTTTGACAAAAAGTGATCTTGACTCCACCTTTAATGTGTGTGTGCATGTGTTGTGCCCTTACAAACTGGAGGAAGACGTGTCCCAGTGCCTGCTGAGGCTGGGGCTCGGGCTGCAGACTGGCCTCCACAGCGGACAACACCTCTTTGTGCAACTCCAGGATGTCCTCCATGTTGGAAAACAGAATCTGCAAAGAAGGAAATGATGATGTAAAGGGAGGGGAGAGAGAGGAAGGAAGAGAGCACAAAGAGCAAGGAAGTGACCAACAGATGGATGGAGATGTAACATTACATCTCAGCATCCACAATAGAAGAGAGTGAAGGAGAGGAAGAGAATGGGGAGGCTTTTTTCATTATCCTCTTCTTGAGTTAAACTTGACAGGTAAAGACTGGGGTTAAACAGTTGACAGATGTGAACTGTGTGTATAAATAATAATAATAATGTCACAATTTAAACTTTATAAAACACAAACGATGAATCTTTGCATTTTTACTGAAAGCAGATGTCCTCTTAGCTCCACTCATAACTGCACTATAAGAGTGAAGGTATGATATATATACATATATATACACTATCTATGGGTATGACATGTTTTCCTCTTTGGTGTTGCACTTATGGTGCTTTTGTCTCACAGCCAGCTGCACATAGAAAGCAATATATTATTATTCTAGCTTAGAGGACGACAGTTTCAGTAAAAATGAGGTCGTCGCCAATCGTCTGCCTTTTGAAGATTGTTCAGTTGCATCGTTTGGTTTCAATAACGTTTTACTGAAGAGGAAGTGATCCCGGAGGTTCCAATCTGTCGTCATCTTTCCAGCTTCAGCTGTCCAGTTCAAGCTCCACATTGGATTCTGTCTTTATTCTCTACATTTTGACTTTATTCTTCAGGCGCATTAAGAAATTACTCTCATTCTTTTCTCTGTCTGGTGGCCGTGGCCCTCTCCCATAAAATATCAATAACAAGCATTTAAATAAAATATTCTGACTTGTAGGGTTTGTTTTGTTGACTGCACCAACCAATATTTAGCCAGTCATACCTTGACATGTTCGGGTGAGAGACATTGTTGGTCATCTGCAGTCTGTCTGATTCTCTCCAGAAAGGCCTAAAGAAGAGAAGAGGAGGCAGGGTCAGAGAATAAGCTGGAATCCTCAAGCATTTCATATGCACACAGGAGTGCAGGGTCCCTCTACTGATTAAAACCTAAATGTCTAAGCCCTTTACTTTGGGGAAACAGAATCTGTCCCATCATTTGGCACAGACATAAACACACAAGCCTTTGAGCAGTTGACAGTCATATGTACACCCACACTTTTTTGCTGCCATTATTGACTGCATTTTTGCACAATTACTTATTTATTCATACAGAAACTAGTTACTGACTCCAATATTTTATATATACAGTATCTCACAAAAGTGAGTACACCCCTCACATTTCTTCACAGTTTTCTTTATATCTTTCCATGGGACAACACTGAATAAATGACACTTTGATACAATGTAAAGTAGTCAGTGTACAGCTTGTATAACAGTGTAAATTTCCTGTCCCCTCAAAATAACTCGACACACAGCCATTAATGTCTAAACTGCTGGCAACAAAAGTGAGTACACCCCTTAGAAAAAATTTACAAATTGGGCCCAAAGTGTAAATATTTTGTGTGGCCACCATTATTTTCCAGCACTGCCTTAACCCTCTTGGGCATGTAGTTCACTAGAGCTTCACAGGTTGCAACTGGAACCCTCTTCCACCCATTTATGACAGCATCACAGAGCTGGTGGATATTAAAGACCTTGCGCTCCTCCACCTTCCGTTTGAGGATGCCCCAAAGATGCTCAATAGGGTTTAGGTCTGGAGACAGGCTTGGCCAGGCCATAACCTTTACCCTCAGCTTTTTTAGCAAGCCACTGGTCGTCTTGGAGGTGTGTTTGGGGTCGTTATCATGTTGCAATACCACCCTGCGGCCCAGTTTACGAAGGTTGAGTGCACATGGTCAGCGTCGTACACAGAGGTTGGCTTTGGAAAATAGACGTATGAGTGCTGCCAGCATTGCTGAAGGGCTTGAAGGGATGGGGGTCAACCTGTCAGTGCTCAGACCATACGCGCACTCTGCATCATACTGGTCTGCATGGCTGTCATCCCAGAAGGAAGCCTATTCTAAAGATGATGCACAAGAAACCCCCACAAAAGTTTGCTGAAGACAAACAGACTACGGACATGGATTACTGCAACCATGTCCTGTAGTCTGATGAGACCAAAATACATTTATTTGGTTCAGATGGTGTTAAGAGTATAGAGCGGCAACCAGGTGAGGAGTACAAAGACAAGTGTGTCTTGCCTAGAGTCAAGCATGGTGGTTGGAGTGTCATGGTCTGGGGCTGCATGAGTGCTGCCAGCACTGGGGATCTACAGTTCATTGAATTCTAACATGTACTGTGACATACTGAAGCAGAGCATGATCCCCTTCCTTCATAAACTGGGCCGCAGGGCAGTACTGCAACATGATAACGACCCCAAACACCCCTCCGAACGACCACTGGCTTGCTAAAGAAGCTGAGGGTAAAGGTTATGGACTGGCCAAGCATGTCTCCAGTCTTAAACCCTATTGAGCATCTTTGGGGCATCCTAAAACGGGAGATGGAGGAGCGCAAGGGCTCTAATATCCACCAGCTCCTTGATGTCGTCATGAATGGGTGGAAGAGGATTCCAGTTGCAACCTGTGAAGCTCTAGTGAACTACATGCCCAAGAGGGTTAAGGCAGTGCTAGACAATAATGATGGCAAAACAAAATATTGACACTTTGGGCCCAATTTGGACATTTTTTCTTAGGGGTGTACTCACTTTTGTTGCCAGCAGTTTAGACATTAATGGCTGTGTGTCGAGTTATTTTGAGGGGACAGTAAATTTACACTGTTATACAAGCTGTACACTGACTACTTGACATTGTATCAAAGTGTCATTTATTCAGTGTTGTCGCATGGAAAGATATAATGAAATATTTGAAGAAATGTTAGGGGTGTACTCACTTTTGTGAGATACTGTATATGTCATTGTCTATTTTTAGTGTTGAAAAATGTCTCGTATAGTTGTTTGTTTGTGCCTGTGCACATCTGTTCACCGCGGGATAGGGGGAAAGGTTTTCTCGATCCCCTTACATGTCTTATACATGTGAAGACTTTACAGAAAATGGCCTCTCATGGTACTAGTCATATAAGTGTCACCATTGTGTCTCTATGAGGTAGCACAGAACTCTCCACTATATGACATGTTGTTCACTGTTCACTGCCTGGTTCTGCTGCAGTGGAAGCTAATGCACCTGAGCATTCAGCTGAAAGACATCAGCGCAAAATAACCTCATTGTTGCTGCGTCTACACACACCACTTCACCGAAGAGAACCCTAATAGGCTCCTGTCAAGCTGAGCTTTGCTGGAGTGTGAGTGTGTGTGTGTTTTGCCTGCCAATCAGGATTAGTTTAAAGAAGAAAAAAGAATGGTGAAAAAAGGGGAAGTGAATCTGCAACAGTTTATTTTATTCTCTCTTCCCCAAATCTCCTTCCATCAGCCTGTGTCTGACAGGCTCAAAGTGCCTCAGTCTGTCTACCTCATCACCAGACGCCAATACTACATTTTTTTTTTATATATATATATATATATATATATATATATATTTTCATATATATATATATATATATATATATATATATATATATATATATATATATATATATATTTATATAGCGCACTACCTTCCAGTTATACTTAGTTGCACATTCACCATTGAATCCAGTGTGTCCCTGCTTAGCACCCTTCATCCACGTGGCATGCTTCTCATTTTCAGTGGAAAATGATGAAGGGTGCTAAGATGGGACACACTGGATTCAATGGTGAATGTACGACTAAGTATAACTGGAAGGTAGTGCTTGTTGAAGCCCATTCACACCTGAAAACAAGCAGCACAATTATCTGTGCACATACTGCTTGGACATTGGGGTTAACAGGTTCAATGGTTAAAGAAGTATCTAGTGCTTTCGGTTGCATTTGTTCAGTTTAGAGAAAAGCTGTGTTCTAGATTTTTTCCTCCCTTGTAAAATACAATAAAAGTAAATTGAGTTTTCTTTTTGGTGCTTGTAACATTGACAATGACGAGAAGTTAACCAGAACGGTTCCTTCCCGTAGACAATGTTGCAGTAATCAGTGGTGGTGGGTGTCATTTATAAATCGTGGATATCTGTGCCAACACTATGCCTGCTGTGTAGCAGTAGGTCTTCATAGCGAAAACATTTTTAAGCTTAAATTTGAGGCATATAAAACAAAAATGTATTGATCCGTATTAAATAAGGTTTTTGATAGAATTAATTTGATTATAGACTGAAAAAAAAGGTTTCCTAGATAACATCAGTGAGCTGTCGCCACTTTGCAATAGCTAACATCTGTTTAAAAATGTCTGTTTACGTTTTAATGTCCATTCCTTAGTCATAATTTACATCTGTGTATACCATACATATCTTATTATATTTAACATTACTATATTACATGTACAGTATCCTATTCCACTTCAGTTCTTATTTGATTGTTATATGAAATATTACAGAACATATACATTTCATTTAATATTCACAAAATGCAATATTTTGCATTCTAAATTGACGTTATATGTATGCACCTTATCTCTACACTTTTATCTGCACTGTGTCCTTGCAAAACTTTTGTGTTTCTTTCTGTCTTTTTCTTCCTATTGCATTGTTGAGGAGCCTGAAGCTTCTTTGCCAAAGACTGCTGCTGTAATTGTTTTGTGCATAATGAAAAATAAACCTCTTGAAAAAGTATATTATCCAAGCACTGAGGAGGTACATACATGTGTAAGAGAATCACCAAGTATTTCATACCAACATTTTCCTATTTCTTGATGCTACGTTTTTTTTTAAAGTCAGATCTCATGGGATTAAGATTGGATATCCAGTATGTGTTCTGTGGATTAAACAGAGCAACACAAATGTTTGCACGGCTTTATACCACAGGACGTCAGTAAACATGTCAACTTTCTTTTATGTTCAGGTCACCCAAATCCTTTAGAAAAAGCCTTGCATGCTCTTTATAGTCACACATCACATCGGCCCACTACATGGATTTCTTACAGTAAATTACTTGCTGGTAATGAAAGACTGACACTTGTAATCACACATTAGCTCTAAATATAGAACCCAGCCAACCAAGCAGTCAGTCAGGCAGTAATCATATCATTTCCTCTGGGAGGATTGTCTCCACTTTCTACCCGTCTTTACCAGCTTTTGCGTAATTTGTACCAAAATAGAAAGGAAAGATCCTCTGCAGCAAGCGGCAACCTGGCTCATTAAGAGCAGCATAGAAGGGAAGCAGTAGCTGTCGTGCTTTGACTGGTTTTGGGAGGGTGCGGATGATGTTGGAGGCATATGCTAATTCAATCTCCCATATGGCGATTTGTACCATGTCCACCCTGGAAGAGTCACTCATGTGAAAGATTGCTCATTGGCAAAGAAGTCAAGAAGAGGCAGAAAGGCTTTTCGTCAGACAGTGGAGGGCAGAGCAGTGGACAGTGGATCAGACAGGATGGCAGAGCCAGGTGGGTGAAGGAGAGAGCAAAGGGGGAAATCAAAACCGAGAAGGGACAATGGTGGAACAAAGGATGAGGTAAAAACTGAAGTAACTTGACTTTGGTTTCATTCCTTATTGTCAAGTCAGTGCACACTCACACTTGGCCTGGTTGATCCGTACCGTGCTTAAGCGTGATTGCGTTACGCCCGCTGTCTATGTGCGTGCTTGTGCAGGCTCGTTACCGTATATTAGCATCTGTACTGTTCCTGAGCTCACCTCTACCAAGTAAGTGTAACATGAGTACAGTATGGAGCACTCACACTGGCCAAACAAACTAGATATTAGCCGTCAATCGTGCTTGGGCATGTAACCAGACCAGTGCCTAGTGCGAGTGCGCCCTTCCATCCAGGCAGAATTCACTCCTCCAAAGAAAATGTGCCACACAGATGTGGTGACAGGGGGATCAGCAGGGGGTATGGAGGGGAGAAGACACAAAGAGACCCTTTCAGTCCAACATGGCCATTCTCACCCAGGATTGTATTGGCTGTCTTCATTGTTCCAACAACAAAGCACACAGGTTTATTTGGAGAGAAAATTGGATGTTCTCTGTCTGTATGAGTGATAGAGACTGGAATGATTTGTTTTGACTGGCTCCACATCCTAAATCTGTAAGACTACAGGCACCACTGACAGATGAGCTTCATGAAAGTCCATTTGACTTTTGATAACATGTCGTGATTGGCTTTAGAATTTTAGCAATGTGAAGTAAACCAAATGCAAAAATAAAACATTGTCACCGTTTCCCACGCTTGGATTGGATCAAACAAATGAAGCAGATATGATTACACCCTCAGTACATTACTAGTTACTGTACTATTAAGTCATGCATCAATTGCATGGTAAGGACAATACCTCAGAGCATCACACACACACACACACACACACACACAAAGATAAGAGATATTTAGTACATAGCTAAACCAGTTATTGGAAAATCAATCAAATGATATCAATAATGAAAAACAAAGCAGTCGTCATGACAAAAGCTATACTCTATATAGTCTAGCCACTAGACACAGATGTTGAGCTCATTACTTGTTAATCAACTAGCTGAGAGGCAGCAGCTGATGTCCTTGTTTACTTTCTTATCTCCATCTCAGGTGACCTTTCTGCCTCATTTCTTCCAATCAGCCAATGGGCTTCAGTGAGCCCTGGGTGTGTAATCCTGTTAAGTGGAGGATCAGACATCCATGATTAATATTTACATGAAAGATGACACCTTATTAAAAAGGTGGAGTCAGTGATTCTGGAGAACGCTTGCTGTCAAAATAATTTGTTGACAAAATCAGAGAATATCTCCTCACGATCTGCTACCTGTCCGTACTGTGTGTGTACTGAAAATAAATCTGGTGTTGATACACAGCCTAGGCTCTGTAAACTGGTATGTAAGCAACGTGTACATGTAAACAAAGGGGGCCCAGCGTAGCTTACAGAGCCTAGGCTTTGTATGACACTGGATTTTTTTCACAACACACACAGTACAGACAGGTAGCGGAGCGTGAGGAGGAACAAGCATTCTCCAGAATGGTTGACACCACCTTTAAAGCAGACAGTTATTTTATTAAATCCGACTCAACTTAGACCTCAGACATGTTGGTGTTGCTTAAACATTCAAAGATAATGATAGAACACAGCTTTGTTTGTACTCCATAGCCTTTCTCACACACACACACAGATTGTGGGCACAAGATTCACAGTTACTCCCCAGTACCTAAAAATAGTGATGCAATCAATCGGTGTGTTAATAATAGTCAGGTGGGACACAAATTAATTTCTGGACACCCTCACACTCATTATGATGGTTCAGAGTGGCTCAATGGAAGGGGCTCAGCTGCTGCACACAACATAACAGAGATATTACACATGATGCAATCCCTCAGGAGACTCACCCAAACCATGAAGCTACTTGATAGACCACAAAGTAGCTTCCAGGTAGAATTATACCACTCACATTTCACTTTGCTAAAACACACTGAGCTGGCACTAATGAGAGGAAGAATATAATAACATTTTATAATTCAATCAAATAGATTGTTTGCAGCTATTAATTGTTTAGAGATCACTCTCATGGTTGATTTCTGTAACATAAAACTTGTAAAGGGCATCACGGTGGATAGCATTATAAGCTTGAATAGTTTGATCATGCTGACTTCCCTTAGTTTCAGTAGACAAAATGTAAAAAGTGAGTAAAGATACATTCCTGTTTAAACTCCTCCAATCTCACTGTTGCTGTTGACTTGGAATCAGGAAGATTTCACATTAAGTATCAAGTTAAACATCCTATCACAGGGAAGTAAAAGCTGAGAAATATAACAGGCTGACTGATCTAAATGAACCTGTGCAGGCCAATACTAAAAGACCAAGAAGTTCCAAAAAACAAGTCTCCTGTGTGCTTAGAATGGCATACTAGCTTTTAGTTAGCATGTTCACAACCCCACCCCCCTTCCTCAGCCCTTGATTTTACAAACTCTTGTACAAGGGTGTTTTGCAAACATGAGGCTTTCAAGGGACCAATGCTATGTGGCCCAAGAAGATGGTAACTTTACTGGAGTGTAAAGCCTTATGTTTAAGTCAGGTGTAGTTCAGAAAAGTTATTTAGTCCCCAACAAGTGTGAAAACCATCAGCTCTTGGATTGAGCTGTGGATAGCACTACACCTCAAAAAATATGCCTCATTTATAGCATCACAAGGTATCATGAGAGCACATGACCCATGACGTAGGCCGAACCCCAATGTGACAACCATATGATTGTTCGTATAATATAAAGAATGTTTTGTGAAAGAGTTGATGTGACATAGATGGCATACAATTTTGTCATGGATGCGTGTTGCACAATTTATCCGAACGTTCAATGGATTCGCTTGCAAAGCAGAAATCCCTCTTCCTCATAAATGTCTGAAGAAACTAGCCGAGGTCCAGAGTCACAGAGAGTGAAACTGCTTAGACATCAGTTTACATTAAGACGGTCAAATGGGCCAATGTCTGAATAGGCACGAGAGCAAGTTGAAGTGAAGTTGGGGAATCTCACCGAGTTGAGTCACTGTCCACTTCATTGCAACAACTCATGTGCAAGAAAAAATGAAGACAAGTAAAAAAAGAAAAAAAACTGCAGCAGAGATGTGTGCACCATGCCTTGTGGGTGTGATGTCAATGAGGCATGCAACAGGAAGTGAAAACAGAGCAATCGCACTGAACAAAAGCCGACACTTTTTTCGACACCCAAATCTGTGAAAATAATTGTGTTTCTTTTCAAGCAGATTAGGCAGTGGTCCAACCCAGCGGGGAGGAACATAAACAGTCTGCAGAATGAAGAAGTGTGCCTCCACACTACAGCAGCAGGTGGACTTTCTGGACAGGAAGTGTAGCATTTGTGCAAAGGAAATAAATTACATGTTTGAGTGGTCGCTAACTCCAATGTGCTTTAGGTCAAGTCTTGTAAAGTGTTATGCAATTAAACATTTTTTTTTTAATACTTTATTTTTTGTTTTATATATGAACATAAAACAACAAACAGGCAAACAAAAGAGGGCTAGGACATGACAGTACACACATTTGAAAGCAGGTACAAAAAAGAAAAGCATAGGTGCAGTACACAATACAAATATTTCTCACATTGGAATAGAATGAAATAGAATCAAGAGACTTTATGTTTGTAGCGATCCCATTTATTCCTCTCCTTTATCCTTTTGAAGCTGCAGCACAAAAGTCAGATTCTCCATTGCCTGGACAGAGTTTATAATGTTTGTTAGAAGTCTCATGGTAGGAGGATTCTTCTGGAGCCAGCATTTAGTAATTATTTTTTTTACTCGCAACCATGAAAGTCTTCAGGAGGTAAGTGTCTCCTTTACTGAGACCTTCAGGGAGTTCTCCAAGATATAAACAGTTAAAAGAAAAGTCAAATATTATGTCCAGAGTCTCCACAATTAACTCTCTCACTTCCCTCCAAAAAGGTATAATACAAGGACAAGACCAAAAAACATGAACATACACCACACACCACACTCCCTCCAGCAGGAGACCTGCGTACCGCTAAATGTTGATATCTGGTTAGGGGTAATAAAAAATCTTATCAAATTCTTCCAGCAGAAATCTCGCCAGAAATAAGAGTTTGCGGAAGTGGATTGATTTTTCCAAATTTGAAGCCACGTTTCTTCTGGAATTACTATATTAGCTTCTTTTTCCCAGCGCTGTCTAATATAATCTGTTGAGTTTTTATTCAATAAAGTAAAGCTTTAGTATAGTTTTCCAGTGATACCTTTGGTACTTTTGGAATCATAAGCGTCTATAAACATTTGAATTGTTTTCGAGGGTTCAGTTAAGTTAGGGGTCTTTATTGTTTTAAAAAAAAGTGGTGGACCTGTAAGTAACGATAAAAATCTTCTTTACCCAACTCATAAGACTCAGTGCGTTTACATGCAGACTCATAATCGGATAACTAAACGAATAAGACCTCAACAGGACTTTTAAACTGCATGTACACCTTTATGTACACCTGCATGTACACCTTTATCCAATCTACTTCGGACACAAATCGGCACATTAACGGACAAGAGAAGTCGGATAAGAACACCTAGATAATTTGTTCATTGTCGGCTTTCTCTCTGCATGTATACAGGGATCGGATAACGCATATCGGACATCTCGTTCTGTGCTTGTGTGCCTGCGCGTGATAGGCTACACCATGGGTTATTGACGGAAGGGAACCAGACGTGGCTCTAAAACCACTTGTTGAAAGCATGGTTGAAAGGGCTACAGCGCCACCTAGCATAGTGGAGACAGCCATGCATCGGACATTTATCCGATTTCTGAAAGGCCATGTATACTCAGACAAGTGACAGGGTCCGTTCGAGTGTCTTGTTCGATATGTGATAATCCAATCTAGTTGTGCCATGGAAACGCACTGACTGACGCAAATCCTCAAAAGATTTTAGGTTTCCGTTCTTTATTATCCTACAGAAGGAGGTGATTCCTCGCTTAGTCCATTGTTTGTGCCTATGGTCCTGTAAAGCTGGAGGGAAGTGGGGAGGGAATGCAGGCCAGCTCAACACTCCAATTTCTCTGCAGAGCTGATATTTCTTTACTACATCTGACCACATTTTCAGAGAGAAACTAGTACAATGATTATGTAGCTGGTGAACATCATTAAACCTGCCAGGGCAACCCAGAACTGACTGGATAGGTATTTCAGCTCAATATCTTTCCACCTTGGCTGGGTTACACCAACATGCAAGATACCTCAGCTGAGCTGACAGATAGTAATCTTTAAGACAAGGCAGGGCCATGCCACCCCTCTCCCCCGGCTGTTGTAATGTTGAGTATCTCACCCTTGGTCGTTTATTGTTCCAAATAAATCTTGAAAAATGTTTATCCCACTCTCTGAATTGTTTTGCTCTATTGGAAGTGCTGAAAATAAGTATAATAATCTTGGGAGGATATTAATTTTGTCGGAATTTTACTGCCGAGGTCGAGGGGGAGCAAGCTCCACCTGCCCAGATCATCATATATTTTCCTATTTATCTGTTTATAATTAACATCATATCATTGTGAAAGGTATTTTGTCCGTAAGACACGAAGATATTTAAGTTGTGATTGGTGCCTATCCATCAATTGCTTTGAAGGCGTAAAACGAAAGGTCAAGACATGGGTTTTTTGTACGTTCTGTGTATAACTAGAATACTGCCCAGGATGTTCATAAGCAATGGAATAACAGATTCAGGATTTTTAATTGTGACAAGGACGTCGTCCGCATATAGAAATAAACATTTTGTTCACTACACTTCCCACATCTATACCCTCCAGAGCAGTCTCTTCTCTGATAGCCTGGGCAAGGGGCTCGATAAAAAAATTAAAAAGTAGTGGACTTAATGGGCTACCTTGCCTACATCCTCATTGTAACATATATATACAAATATATACATTGTGTTGTGCTCTATACACTTGAAAGAAATAAAATATTTTCCCTTACCCTTGTGGCACAACTACTGCATAACCTCTAGATAAGACTACACTTTCAGAATCACAAATGCAAATAATTGTATTGGTCACCGGGGAAAGAGGGTAGCAGTTGGGTGAGTTGCCTATTTTTTAGGCATTCCAAAATGTCTAGTGGAAGGAATGGACAGAAATACAAAGTTACACTCTTCATTATTTACACATTCAACTGCCCTGAAAAATGTATCAAATCACAATCCAACATCCATCATCACCTGCCAACCCAGACAGTGTGAACATCAGTCCCTGTTCTTCTGTCGTATGAGGAATCATGCATTATCTCTAATGACAAAGAGTCATTGGGTTTGATGTAGGTTGGGGGAGGGGTTTGGTAAATGTTGGGGTGTATCAGAGCGAAGAGGGGCCAGACAGTAAGGTGTGAAGATACAGATGGACCATATGCTGCTGTGGCTGCAGTGTTCGCTCCACTGGACACAGTGAAATAGAGGCCTGCTGCCTTCACGTCTGCCTTGTCTGCTTCTGCACAGAGCTCTGTACCTGCAACTAGGCCAACATGACCCAACAATAGCTTTACTGCCACCCAAAAAAAAACACCCCCGCAAAACTGGTGAAACCCATTGGCAAACAAGCATGTTGAAACATCTACACCGAGGAGGTCAACGGCAAGATCTGACATTTAGTGTATAAGAATTAAAGAACCTTTCTAAACCCAAAAAACTACACAGCCATTGTTACAATAGTTCAAACACCAGTGGGGAAATAACTAGATAGAACTAACAAATGTCATTATTCTCAAACGTGGTCAGGTTGCGACAGTAAGTCAGACGTACAGTCAGAAACATAGAGAAGTTTGAAGCTGTCACACTGCTGTCAGGAGATGTCAAGGATTCTTTGTATGTACATGTTTAGATCATGGACGTATTATACAAAGGATCCTGTATTGAAAAATAGCATTCCATTAATTTCTATGGAAAGCTGGACAGTGGCGCATGGTTGCATTTGAAGCCGTTACTTTCTGGTTATGGGACCAATAGATTGATTGTGTTCTTTCTCACCATACTCCATGAATGA
Organism: Hyperoplus lanceolatus; assembly: GCA_026929865.2. NCBI lineage: Eukaryota > Metazoa > Chordata > Actinopteri > Uranoscopiformes > Ammodytidae > Hyperoplus > Hyperoplus lanceolatus. The sequence continues at coordinate 1,183,709 of CM049404.1, read as the reverse complement.
TACTCTCCCATATTATACTAAATATACATGTCCTTGTTGGTGGTCATGTTATGTGTAAGGTTAAGACGGCTTAAGCAACACAACAATTCAAACTTAAATAGCAACAGAAAATGCATAGGTTAATCTTTAAGCTCCCATATTATAAACTTTTCGGTTCTATTATACACCACATTATATGGTCTTAGTGGTCCCTAATAAAGGTTTTTCTTCTTTTTTTTTTAATTGTTTGCTGAAAAAAAACTTTCAGATAATTTATTGTACTATGCTGATGTTCAGCTAATCTCACAATGGCTTATTTTTTTAAAAAGAGCTGCAGCTCCCCTCGTAAATATACAATCTTTGAGCTGCCCCCGCCCCCTGTCCGGAAGCGATCCAGAAACGCCTCGCCCTCTGTCTGTTTGTAAACAATGATGACGTATTTGCTGGGCCTGTTAGCGCAGTTAGCCTACCCATGAGAAGAACCAAGTCTAGTGCTAGTAACACACTTTGAACAGTTTGACATGACCTATCCTTGTCTACATGAAAGACTATGTTCATACAGATGCACTGACTTGCCGTTTCCAAGCTAATGGAAACGGCATGTTCACAATAATAATGCTGCGAAGCTAGCTCGGGAGCTACCGACTAAAAATACCACTAAAATCAGTGAAAAAATTATCTTCAAAGTTGACTCGACTACACTATTAAGTTCCAATCCTTTGTCCTGTTAAAAACGAGGCAGTTCCAGACTGGTGTGGGGGATAGAAATATGTTTTTATGAGCAAAAGCTGAATGCTTGTCCCAAAGCTAATAGCTTTGGGACAAGCCAGTCAGGCAAAAATACCAATAAAAACATTTCTTTCAGTTTCACTGTTTGAAAAAACCCACAAGTAGCTTCCTATCCGTTGTGTTATTAAAAACGAGGCATAGACAGCTGGGGTTAAGATAAATTAGTGGATTATGCAACATTCACCATGCTTTTCTGTACTACAGGCATCTTGTCGCTTAGCAACAAGCAAACAACACGGGGATGAAGGAATATTTTTGGAGAGGATCTCGGGGCCGTGGACCAATAAGAAATAGGGGTGTGGGCTGCACAGTGGAAGCTTCTGGCTTTCCAGTTTGACGTCAGAAACGGGGAGAATTCTGACTGGAGTATATTGAGGGGGAGGGGTGGGGGTTTCAGAAAGGGGGAGAGTGAGAAAAGGAGAGATTGTTATTTTTTTAGATGTGTTGGCAGTTGCTAGGCACACCGTGGACCCAAGGATATGTTAGAACACATTTAAAAAGTGCATTTAGCATAATATGGGACCTTTAACTGCGTTGAACTGTTTGAATGCAGAAGAACATCAGAACTCAACTTTGAATTGCTAAATTATAATAATAATGTGTGATATATCAAATAGCTATGGTCTTAACATTTTTATTTCTTTCATAGTTAAAATAATTTAGATTAAAAAAAAGGTATCCGAGTTGCCAGTCAATACGTAGATTGCAGCCATATTGGACCCGATACAGATATTGGATCGGCCTCATCTCTAGTTCAGATGACATTACAAGATTGACTGTGTAAAATCAAGCAAATTAACTTTCATTTGCTTTACTGATCTTTTTATACATTTCAATACGAGGACAAATTGTTCTTTGTTCTGTAATTTGGTGAGCACACTCTTGTGCAGGGTTGCAACATTCCGGGAATTTTCAAAGTTGGAAACTTTCTGATTGCACCCTCATAGGCACAGCAGTGCTTTCATTTTTAAATATCAAACCTGGTTCTCCGCTTTGGTAGAAGTCCTCTTTCATTCTAGCAGCTTCTCCATAATGAGAGTTAAGATGCCGTTAATAAAGGAAAAGTCAGGACCTGAATATCAAGGACAAGCTCTAACGCTAGGTTTTTTCTAGCAAGCACTGAGAGCCCCTTTTAGATGTGCTGCAGTTCCCACACCTACTGAAACAACCCTTAACTAGAAGCACAGATCCACAGATTCAGGACTTTTGTAAGCGGGTTCTAAGGTCACCAGTCTCAAACTCTTTTACCCCTCCTTATCCAAGAGAAAAAAACAGCACGCTAAAAACAATGTGGCCATTAAGCGTCTCTCTTTCTGGAGAGAGGAATGGGGTGGCTATTTACAAATGGGGACAGGGCAGTTTTGGATAGGGAAGGGGGGCCATTTTGGGGTGGACATGGCATGAAATTGAATAAATAAATGATGAAATCCCCTCTTTGTGGCCTGAGTGCCACAGAGCCAGAGAATGGCCTGTGGCGTTGTCACAATGAGGGACCCCAGCAAACCTTAGCAGACTCCTTTCTCTCTCAGGCCGTAATTCACATCTCTCCCCAACCCTCCCAAGAGTCCCTCAGCTCCCCTTCACACTCCAACCAGTCCCCCTCTCTCTGCCAGAATAAACCCTTTTTGGCAGAGCCAATCACTGAAACACAAAGTCTACTTTGAGTCTTGTCCAGTTCTTTCCCTCCCACTTTCACTCACTTCCGCTTTGAAGGACTTTAAACTTCTTTGAATAGCTAACATGGGCGCAAAACACTACAGGGGGATGAGACCGTGTCTCCAACACAGAGGACAGACAGACTGGACCCCAGACTTCCTATTTAAGAATGCTTTCTCCACAAGCCTGGTGATTACAAATATGAGAAAATAAATTGTGAGCATACTTTTTGAAATACTGTGAAAATACAAATGCTACAACACTTACGATAAAAATAAATCACCTGCATTTTAGTGAGTGTCCATAAAAAATTATTATTTCATTAGTTATAAATATCCCTTAAGATGTCTCCTCTTCTTCAGCTAGTTAGTCACTTACTGTCCTGCGTTTATAGACTCACTCTCAATCTGTCATCCGTTATACATCTAGGAACAAAACACACGCATTACTTTGTGATGCATGTTAATGTGCTGCAAGACGTGTTGATATTTGATTCCTCATTTCTCCACTGAATGTTAACAGCCAGCAATACAATACAACTTGCAATCTGGTTCAACCTAGTAATGTGTTAAAATGCTCTGAATCTTATCTGTATTTGACTCAAGTTTCTGCCTCCGAAACAATAAATGTTCGTCACAGGAACATTCAGCTTTCATCTGGACTAAATAATCACCTAGTTTTATCTCCACCACTGCTGACAGTCAGCACAGGTCTGTCTACGAGTTCTTTCTCCAAACTGGCTTTCTGGTTGAGGGGTGACATGTGGTGATCAGGAGATAACATCATGGAGCAGATTGCAGAAGCCATCTGGACGTTTGGACGTGAGTTTGTATGGTGCAGAGCGACGTAAGGAATCACACTGAGTGTGGTGAGTGTGGTGTTGAGTGAGCCATCAGAAAATATCAGTCGCTAAACGTTCGACATAACGTATAGCCCGATGGCCCGGGGCCAGTAAAATCATATGCAGGCCAATCCCAGTTTGTGTATTTTTTGTTGACAACATCATGATTCGCTAAAGTACACGCGAGAGACGCTATAACCCCGCCCTCCCGCCTTACCGGCTTTGTCAAACTGTCGGATTTTAAAAATGTCTTCTTACGAGGAAACGAAAAGAAAGTGTTCATTTTTACCGTCCTGGAAGACTGCTTTTCCTTGGCTTGCAAATGGCGACCACGGCATGTTTTGCCAAGTTTGCAGACAGTTCCCTGCGAAAGCGGATCGGGGGGGTGTGTTTTTTAAAGGGAATGAGAACTACAGAAAGCAGACCATAGAAGCGCACGATAAAAGCAGGAGCCACATAAACTGTCTAATCGCTAAGCGTGTCGCTGACAACCCTTCTTCCGGGCCGCTAAATATGTGGGCGAGACGAGCGACGAGTGAAAACAACGGCAGGTTAGAGAAACTTAACATAAACACGGCTTACCAGATAGTCAAAAGGGAGCTGCCGTTCACTCTGTACAAGCACACGATCGCACTCATGAAGAAGAACGGGATGGACGTGGGGTCCCGTTACAACACTGATGTGGCGTGTCGAAGGTACGTTACATACAAATACTGTTGAGATCCGAAACACTTTGTTGGCAGAGTGTGGGTTTGTGTGTGTGTGAGAGAGAGAGAGAGAGAGAGAGAGAGAGAGAGAGAGAGAGAGAGAGAGAGAGAGAGAGAGAGAGAGAGAGAGAGAGAGAGAGAGAGAGAGAGAGAGAGAGAGAGAGGGAGGGGGGAGAGGGAAAGAGATTTGTGTTATTTCTATTGAACCAACTGCAAGTAGTATTAGTAATAGCGAGGGTAGTGCCAGTAGGCTACTAGTACCAGCAGAATAGAGCAATTAAATAATGCCTGTTATGGTATTATATTTATTGTCAGTTATTATACATTTTATGTACTGCATTGGTTAGATTGATTTCTGATCTGTCAGGTCAATGTAGCTGTGTGTGTGTGTGTGTGTGTGTAAATCACACACTAAAAAAGTTAATAATTGTTTTACTGCCAGGCAGAGCAGAAACCAGCTACAGAAATAGATGTAGCACAGATGATCATTTAAGAAGGTTTCTTGCTTTCATGTGACTTTACAAAGCACAAACTATGAATTCCACATCTGACTTTCAGCTGGACAGACATCTATGGGCACAGACAGACAGAGACAACGTAGGTTCACAACAACCTTAATAAGTGACCCACACTTAACAATCATTTCAATTTGGCAAAGCAAGAAGGGAAGATCATAAAGAAAACACCCCACTGCGTCTGAAAAAAAAAGTATGTACCATGCACATAGAGACTGACAGACAGAAGCTATCTGAAGCGCTTTCTGCCTGAAAAGGTCTTATTGTGGCTTTGACAACACAGATGCAACTGACCTACATTCTATCACAACTTCTCATTTTGGCAGCCACTAATGCAATTAACTCTTGTGTTAGTTTCCACTTCTGAAAGTAATGCTTCTTCAATGATCATCTGTATTCACAATATGCCATGTCAGTGCAGCAGCGAGTGTGACACTTTAATTGTTAAACTGAATCACATATGATTGATCATAAGATGAAAAGTGAAAACAGTCCTGGTGATACCCCCATAACAACAAGACCTACATTCACTCATTCAAGTTTTGTTTCCCCTTTTGTACATCTATGATTTTTAAAGGCCCTTGTTAATCACAGCTGTAGGCAAAAATACCCAAAAAATATCAATGGTAATTCATCAGAAATAGGCACCATTTCCTTAAAAGGTTCCTATCCGTACCAAACCGAACTGCACTGCTTGGTGAAAACGAGGCATAAAGCCCTCCAGCAACTAGGCCCAGGAATTTGTCAGCAGCTGCTGTGAACAGTTTTAACAACTTAGTCAGCAGCCTCTTTAACTTGTTGAGTTAACTAAAATAAATACCCAAATATCCACACTAATTGGGGAAATCAAATTGTTTATCTTAGAAAGCACGACAAGAAAATGACAGCATAAGCCTTTCCTGTTGTGCACTCACTCAGCCAATTTTCTCTGCTCCAAGTTGTGGCAATTAAAATGGCCAATTGGAAAAGTGAATGGAGCAATTTTCTCTCTTCCATGCATCTTGCCACCACCAAAATTTTCCACCACTCACTCAGGCTGCCATACACAGTACACTCTGCTGAACAAGGCATCATCCCACTCTACTTGCATTTTTTAAACAACACACTCAACAGTCTTTCAGAGGATGGGCGACCAGTTGGCTGACCTGAGCCTGCAGACCACAGTAATGAACAAAAGAGACAAGAATGAACATCTCCCACCCATACACATATCTAACATGAGTACGATTCTCAGGTCCACTCACTTCATTCCGGCTAAATAGACAATTTTATTTCGGAGGAATATTTTTTAAAAGGAGATGGTTTGGAAGAGTCAACTTAGCGTTACCTCCAGATACACTTGTAAAGCTGCTTCCATGGACAATGGGAGAAAACAAGAGACCTACTTAGGAGTGTGTTATATATGTGTGTGTGACACTCCTTTGTTCCATTCTTAACAGCTTCCTGGCTGCGCTGCATACAGGCTAGACATTTACTCTGATATGCCTTGAACGGGGCAACACTTCAGACCATCTTGTAATCTCACTCTGGCTTTATCACACATCTCTGCCATATTATCTACATTTAAGAGGCTTTGTGAGAAGTTTTCTGTGGTTATTTAGCATTTTACTATAAGGTCAATGAGACCTCTGACCTTACAAGAAACTGCACACCTGGTTGTATTTAAGAAAGCAAACAAACATTTTAAACCTGCTGCCACAGTCTGTTAACCAAATAGAAAGCCCCCAGGGGAGAGTCCTTCTGCAGGTATACATCTCATTCATTCATCCTTCAAGTGTGTTCTCAGAACCATGAGGCACATGAGGCCACTGCACCGAGCACCATCCACCCTGAGAAACTTGTCCCAACTTCTGGGTCATGATCTCCAAGGGGACATTAGAGATCGCATGTTCCTGCGCTTTACATTTCAGGCCAGGTCACCCATTGTATCGTAGAACATACACATAATTGGTGTTTGCTCCAGTCATAAAAACATTATTTTTAACCAAACAGGCCAACAGGGAAGTCTCTCTCTGGTTAACATACTTGATTTTGTACAGTCTGATATTTGACACACTAAAAGCACTAAAAGTGACCTGAAATAATGAATGATGTTCTCAACACCACAGCCCAGATTCCACAGCATCCTCTCATGAATAGAAGTGCCTCGTTGACCATGAACAGAGGACCATTAAAAAAGGGAACCATTTCATCCATAAAAAATCTACTGCAAGTGTGGCAAGATCAAAATGCACAAAGACAACCTTCTACTGGTCATGTAAACAGACTTTCTCCTATGCTAATTCACAGCTGTGTGAGAATGTGAAAACATCTTTTTTGGAGGGGGGTGTTGATATCATGCCTCTGGGTCTTACAGTGGTTTAGACTTGTTAACTTGAATTCTTAGAATTCCTGCTGCAGTTGTATGCCTCAAAGAAATGGCTTATCAACACACATGACTTAAAAAAGCACTGAGCTTAAGTTGATTAAGTTGAAACTGGCACTTACCCCCATTTATGCAACAAGCTGCATTGTAATGAGTCAGTCTGGCACTGTCGCAAAAGCTGCACTGCAAGGTACCAATTGTCCAGAGTCAGATGAAAGGGTGCACAGTGGCAAGTTAAATAGGGCCCTATGAAATCCGTTTTATTTTTTTCCAATTTCCGTTTTATTTTTTCACAAATTCCGTTTTTTCCGTTTTAATCTCATGACTTCCGTTTTTTTTTACAATTAACACTCATTTCGTCATCAGAACGAGTGTCTAATTATTGCGAACAAATAATGTTCTAACAATTTAATCAGATATAAGGCTAAATTTAAAATACATCACAACATTTAGTGCTTAAAAAAGCGAAAAAACAAATGTGTTGGGTATAGGCTATAACAGAAAATAAAGCCATTCATTTTGTGCTTCAAGTGAAACATTAAATATTAGTTTTACATAAATAATAAAGTCCTTATTAACTTTGCGAAGCTGAACTAGAGTGAAAATTGGACAAGGCTCTATAAGTCCATGGATTTTACCTGTGGGACAGCGCTTCACCCAACAGCGGACTGCAACACCAACATACAGTCTATTGTGCGACGGAGAGCTAGTTATCATTAGCATCAGCGTCAGCCGACATCACGGCAACAGCTGAATAATGTAACACATTACACAAGTTACACTAAATGTAAACAACGGGCTGTAGACGCTAGAGTTATAATTGTGTGTAGGATACATTGTTGAGACTGGAATTTCGTACCACAGCGGCCGTTCCATAATACAACACTTCCTTTAGCAATGGCTGAATATAAGACTTCCCTGTGCTGTGTATCTGCGGGAGCGAGTGGCATTAATAACTTAAAAACAGTAAACGTTTAACATGATTACGTGCTTTTAGATGCTTTAATCATATGCCGAATTTATAAACAGACCATATTATTAACGATAAATTGAGTTATGTACATGTCAGAGTTACGTACATGGATACATTCTTAAGTAAAAATTGAATAGACAGATTTGTGAAAGGGGTTTGGCGCTGTGTGTTACATTAGCGATCCTGCAATTCCTCCCTAGTTCTGCTTTAATTTCAACCGTGTTGTTTCCCTTTGCATTGGAAATTGAATTTCACCAAAATAATGGCGAATTCCGTGACATTCCGTGTTAACAAGAAGATTCCGTTTTTATTGCCCGATTCCGTGATTCCGTCCGTGTTTTCGTTATCGCGGAAATCATAGGGCCCTAGTTAAAGCGGTAGAGTCACATGTATGTTTATGTATGTTTCAGTGGTTTGCAGTAACCTTAGGTTAAGGACATGCTACGGGTCTGCAAAATGACACTGTTATAGGGCACACAAAACAGTCCAAGTACACTTTTCCTTAATTCAAACACCAGCATATCTGCCCAAACTAAATTTCACTTATCTGAAGGTTTGCTTAATCTGGGAGTTACAAACTACATGATGGGATAGAGTATCATCCATATAATAATAAAAGCCCAGCAGTCTGCCATAGTAACTCTTCTACCTGCTGTTAGGATTCCATGGGCTGTTTTCCCCTTTACTCTAGCTATATATGATGTGTGCCTGTGTTAGTATGACTTCAGCTGGGCTGAGGTTACAGTCAACTGAAGCCACTAGCATTGTGGCCAAGATGAGAGTTAGAATCTGAAGCTATTTATACTCCCCTAGCCCAGAGAACCCTCATGCTGGTCTTTCCCACCGCGTGGGGAGGGCGGGAGAGATGGAAGAAAAGAAAGGAAAGAGGTAGACACAGGCTCAAGTTTGAGGAGAAAGCTTAAAACCCGGCTTCCTGCCTGTCTGTCTTCCTGGGCAACAGTCGGATAATGTGTTTGTATGCATGTACACGTGCCATCCTGTTTACTAAGAAAGTGTTGTCAACCGTAACTATAGGTAAAGACAAGTTAACAACGGCAAAGGAAGAGGTGTGAAAACTACAGCAATACATGCAGTCACAAGTTGCCAACACAATATCATTTCTCCACACAAACACATCAGTATTGGACCTCACTTGTGTGTGGCCCAAAGCAAAGGGTCAAAGAGGGCAGGATTTCCAGATGTTTCCTATTGCCCCACAGCACTGAGGAGACCTTCCTGGTCACCCTACCCTCTGTCTCTCACTGCTCAGCCTCCAGAAGGCCGCTCAGAAGCTGACCCATTTATAGACCACACCATTCAACCTCTCTCTTTACATGACAACATCTACCTAAAACATGGGTCATTGTTGTCAAAAAAGCAGCTGGTTTTGTGGGAAAATCCCTCATGTCTTCTGGGTATGGCTGTTTCTGTCATACAGTTTGATGGATCATGACAGGGAAAGTCCAGTTGAATGGATTAAATCAACAAAGCATTGCCCTGAAGAAGATCCCCGTTTAATCTATGGCTCCAAAAATGACCTAATTCAGACACAAACTAGGGAATCGGTTGGGACAAAAGCTCAAAGAGAATTGAAAAGGAAGCAGCTTGTTTAAATGAGACTGATACCACGTTACCTTCAGGAGGCAATAGGTTTGGAGATGTGCAATGATAACGCTCAGCCAAATGAATCCTCTAATCCCTCTTTTCACAGCCCCCACCCCCTTCTCACCTCTCCTCCTCCACCCAGCCCTATATGCTTACCCTCCAGCACATGGGATGAGCTGGTTGGCGCTGGTAATTGCCAGGGGATGAGTGACATGCAGAATGGCTGCCATGCCAAAGCCGGATAACCATCTTTTTTTGTGTGTCATTGCCATAGTCGCTACTGAAAAAGCGATGTTACAAGATGTTACAAGGGGGCTAGAGATCCAGGAGGTCCTACAAGAGCACTAAGGAAGGTGGGGAATATATCAGTGATAAGGCCATGTAGAGTGAAAGTGGGCAGTAGATGGCAAGCTGCTAATCAAAATAGTACTGCTCAATTCCTACCATGGATGCAGAGGAAAACCCTGATGAGACAGAGTAGAACAAAACCACCAGTTGCCAACAAATACTGAATTATCGATATACTGACACATTTAGCAATGGTGATGTTTTTTGGACTTATATAGTCAAATATAGACTTGATATCATGTCCAGTCTGCGGTGTGGCTACAGTAGAGTTTGACAACCGAAAATGGCTCAGTGTTTACATCCACAATATGTCCCATAGTGGTGGCTAGGCATGGGCTGGTATGTTATTCTGACACTATGATAACCTAAAGCAAAAATATCCCGCTTTTACGGTATTGTGATAACAGCTCTCAAATATGTTATTTTGAAATGTCTCAGTAAAAAGCAAAAAAGAATTCCTAGCCCAAACATAATCTTTTTATTTGTTATAGAACATAGAATATTCTGAACATTAATACACTTGTATGGTGAGAAAATAAACCAAATGATTGAATGATTCTAAACAAAGCAGTCCATTGAGCAGCTCAACAAGGTTTTTAGAGACACTCACTTTCTACACAGTTCTCTTCTAGTCAAAATGGTTATGGTGCAGGAATATTCTGAACATTAATAAACTTGTATGTCCGGTGTGTGTCCTGTGTGTTCTGGTGCCTAAGAACGGTAGGACAGAGATAATGGTGGTATTGAAACCTTGACTTTTTCATTTCGCTGTATACCTTCAAAACAGTTATCATCCCACGCCTAGTGATTCAAGATTCAAGATTTTTATTAGTGTCCCAAGAGGGCAAATTGGTTTACAGCGAGGAGAGGCGACAACACATAACAGTACAAAACAGTGATGGACGCAAACATCCCAGCAAGTACGCAGGCCTGGGCACTAAAGTGCAAAGTGCAAGAATCAGGGAAAAACCAACACAACAAAGTCAGTTCCTTTCCTTCCACAGCTTAAGATGGGCCACGCTGGGGATAGAGTCTTGCTGTACGACAAAACTCGCCCGAGATATGACCAGAGGATTCGGGCTCTTAGGGCCCACTCACACTAGGGCCGTTTGCCTGTTCCGTGCTGCAGGAAGATTCAGCATGATTCCCCCCCCTCCTCACTCCCCCCGCTGGCCCGTGGTCACACTGTTCGTGGCCTGGGCACGATTGCACCTTGCCTACGTCACCGTGCGCGTTTAGGATTTGGAGCGTAGTCTACTTGTAGGCTATACGACTGTTTGTGAATATTTTCATCCGGCCAAATTTGCATCATATATTCCACTTCCACATTAGAGCAACGAGAATCCTTAAGCTATTGTTTTTTTTTAAATGTAGCCTTGACGTAATAGGTCGCGGTGAACAGTCTCATATTTGTGCAGCACGCTGTTTATTATTAATATAACAGCCCGTCATCAGACCATACGTACCGGATGGTTTTATACACATCGATCGCTCCATCAAGTAATCCAAGTCAGACCTTTTTGTATGGGCAGAGATCGTTTTTTTAAGTGTCTTTATAAAGTTTATTGTTAAACCTTAGTGTAGGCTACTGTTTCCTTATCACCGGGCCGCGGTGTGTTGTTTTGGGTGCGTCTCCACCGCCATGCGTAAAGGCAGTTATGTCAGCTGACGGGAGGAAAAAGAAAAAAATCATCCGACGAACGTGAGTAAACACGAAAACCTTTTTGCTTTGCTTTCTGCGCTCACCTATTTAGCTCTCTCCCTCTTTTATTAGCCCACACCTAGGCCTACACACGTTAATTCTCACACATTTTATGTAGCTACAAGTCCAAGTGGTGGGCAATTCTGGTGGACTAGTAAGGCAGCGGACGTTAACGGACTATGCATCCTTAATAAATTCAAGTCAGGAACGCCGCCTGTGCGCTTGCTTGTGCGCGTGTCATCTCATTAGCATTTGTACTTTGGCCACGGCACACCTCTCCCAGGTGTGCCGTGGCCAAGGGGCTGTTCCGTGCTGGAATACAAGTTGGCGGGTCACACTAGCCAAACGTTCTACACTTTAGTATGCAAATGAGCTTTGGCACGGGGCCGCGGCCCTAGTGTGAGTGGCCCCTTAGTAAAGAGTGTTCCCGCTCTGAGAAGGCAGTCCAGGGAAACTTTCTCCTACTGTTACCCTAGCGCCGACAGTTATGCCTCGTTTCCACCGAGTAGAGCGGGTCGGGTCGGAGCGGCTCAGAGCGGGACAGCTCACTTTTAAGAATCTCGGTGTTGTTTCCACCGACAACCCTACCCTTACTGGTAGGGCGGGGTTTATGACCCTACCCTTACTGGTGGGGCGGAGTTTAGGCTGGACTGCGATAGCCGCCGCCAGAATGTGGGTCAAACTATCGGGCTGTGGAACAACTGTGGTCAAGCCAGCGGTCTCTTGTTTTTGCATGGTCAAACCAGCCGCTTCTTTATTTATTCCCCCCGTGTTGTTGAGAGCACAGAGACGGCTTGGTGCAACTGATAGAGACAGTGAGCGAACAGCGCTGGCTGCGGCAGCTTCGTGACATCGTAGCAGTGGGACACAGCGTAATGACGAGGAAAAACACCACACAATAAACAGTGCCGCGCTCACATTTTCGCCAAAACACATTGTCTCTCTTCACTCTAGCCAAGGTGACAAGGTGGAAATTATTCTTTCGACCAACTGTGGTCAAGCTAGCGGTCTCTCGTTTTTGCTCGGTCAAACCAGCCGCTTTTTTATTTATTCCCCCCGTATTGTTGTGAGCGTGTATTTACTACTTTCTATGCTATGGCGTAAACACACTGAGACGGCTCGGTGCAACTCATAGAGACAGTGAGCGAACAGTGCTGGCTGCGGCAGCTACGCAGTGGGACACAGTGTAGCCAACTGATTAATTTATTGACGAGGAAAAACACCACACAATAAACAGTGCTGTGCTCACATTTTCGCCAAAACACAAGACTCTTGCCGAGGTGACACATGGCGAAATGATTCTTTCGGCCAATCAAATGACGGCAGTGTGTAGCTCCGCATTTTCGGCACCCTTTCAGGCGGCTAGTACCCCTACGGAGGAGTACTGAGATTTGGAGTGGCTCAGAGCGGTTAGGTGCGCTTAAACCGTACCCTACCCAACTTTTGGCAAATGAAAAGCCAAACTACCCGGACCGAACCGCTCCGATCCGCTCTACTTGGTGGAAACGAGGCATTAGACATAGGTCATACCGTCATAAAATAAAATGAAATAAAATAAAATAAAATAAAATAAAATAAAATAAAATAAAATAAAATAATGAAATGAAATAAATTAAACATAAAATCCTAGAATCGTAACATCATAAAGTGCCAAGATAAAGTGCTATGTGGTCAACAGCAAACAATCAATAGCAGCAGAATAAAGTGCAGAGTGCCGTTAGCAGCAATGCCCACAACAGCAACAATATCAACAATACCATAAACACCATCAACAATATAAAAAATCGAAAACCCAATCAACAATAGCAGCAGTTATCTGCTGCTGGCAGCATTGGTCGCTCGAATCGAGGCAGGGGCAAAGGAAAACTTGTATCTGTTTTTTGTGGTCATAGGGACACACAGGCGGCGGCCAGATGGCAACACCCTATATTCAGAATAAAGAGGGTGGGCACTGTCTTGTCGTATGGACCTAGATTTTTTGAGCAGCTGTTTGCAATAGAAAGGATCAAGGCCTTCTAACTGGATACCAGTGCAGTAGTTTTTTACTATTCTCCCAGGAGAATTTTTGTCCTTGGTAGTGAGGTTACCATACCAGCAGATGATGACAATTTCAACAGGCTTTTGTCAACATTGAATCGAGCCAAAAGACAGTAGAGGCGTTGCTGGCCTTTCTTGCACAGCATTTCAGTGTTTGCATTAAATTTCAAGTTATTATCAATGATAGTGCCCAGATATTTATAACTGGACACGATTTCCACAGGCTGGCCACAGATGTCAGTGTTCTCGGTGGGATGGGGGCCACGTCTGAAATCTATACAGAGCTCTTTAGTTTTAGAGATGTTAAGCTCAAGGAATGCATCATTGCAGCAGGTCAGGAAGTCCTCTGTAACCTGGCCATGCACAGTCTCATCATTATGGAGTAGGCTGACAATGACCGAGTCATCCGCGTATTTGATGATGAAGCGGTTGTCGTGGTTACTGCGACAGTCATCAGTATATAAAATAAAGAAAAGAGCAGAGAGAACACAGCCCTGTGGCCAACCAGTGGAGGTGGACAGAAGGCTAGACACAGTTGTGTTCACCTTAACACTTTGGGATCTTTTAGTTAAAAAATCCAGTACCCAACCCACTAAACAAGGATCTAGGCTAAAGATGTTAACTAGCTTCTCAACGAGAACATGGGGCTGGATCGTATTAAAAGCCGAGGAGAAATCGACAAAAAGTAGCCTGGCATGCTTCTTACTGCCTTCAAGGTGTTTAAAAAGTAGATTGAGAAGAGTAGCAGTAGCGTCCTGGACGCCTCTTCCCTCCCTGTAAGCAAATTGAAAAGGGTCCAGCAGGCTCCTGGTTTTTGCAACAGGCTCTGATTTAACAAGCTTCTCGAACTGCTTCATGACCAGGGAAGTAAGGGCTACGGGTCTGAAATCGTTCAGTGATTTTGGATTATTACACTTAGCAACGGGTACTATAGTGGACTGTTTCCAGAGGGAGGGTACTATAGTGGACTGTTTCCAGAGGGAGGGTACTATCTGCTGACTGAGAGATCTATTAAAAATCTAATTAAAAATGGGACCTAACTGATCTGCGCAGGTGTTTAATAAGCGGCCGCCGATGTGATTGGGGCCTGGGCCTTTACGGGGGTTGCAATTTTTAAAACAATTGGTCACATCCTGTTCCTTAAAAAAAGGCCTGGGGGGGGGGGGGGCAGACAGAAGTCTGTTTTTGATCACAGAGTGTTCCTCACTAAAATCATGCGTTTCAAATCTGACATAAAAATCATTGAGGCTCTGAGCAAGGTGCAGGTCACAGGTATAGTTGGCTAAAGAAACCTTTTTTATTTTATCTTTCAGCCCAGTGATGGTTTTCCTGCCGTCCCAGGCAGAGCCCAGATTATTAGTTTTAAGTTGGCTCTCAATTTTTTCCTTGTAGGTCTTTTTGCCAACCCAGACCTCTCTTTTAATTTCTTTTTGCAGACGTCTCAATTCTACTGTATTACCTTCTTTAAAGGCTTTGTTCTTCATATGAAGAAGAGGTCTAAGGGACTTAGATACCCACGGTCTCTGTTTCATATCAGATTCATGTTTGTCATACAGGAAACGACAGTGGCATCAGGAGACTAGAAAGCACTGTGTCAAAGTCAACGGTGCACATCACTTTTCTTTGCTAGGGAAAACAACTCTCAACCAGTGTGAGTGCTCTGTTCCGTACTCAAGCACGGTTCACTTCCTCAGCACAAGCACGCGCATAGACGGCGATCCTGAATTCATTGTATATGAGACTGTACCCCGCGACCCAATACATCCATACAAATGGCGCTTTTCCACCGCACATGTAGCTCGACTCGACTCAACTCGACTCGACTCAACTTGGTTTGGTAGCAGCACGGGTTGTTTTCCACCGCAAATAGTACCTGCTGAACGTGGGCGGGGTCGTTGTAAGGGGCTGAAAGCCTACTCCGGAGCAAAGTAGCAAAGCAGAAATTACGAGCAGTTGTTGCATTATTAACTGAACCAACCGCCAAAAACATGGATGAAAAATGTTTAAGAAATACCCCCCTTGTATCTGTTTGCTAAAAGAAGTAGAAGAATATTGCTACGGGCCATTAAAAGGGATGGTTGTTGTCCCGATGTGTGACTCTGCCACACAGTCAGCTGTAGGGATGCGTCACGTACATCCCTATGCACGTAAACACGGGCATGATAAAGTTGACTGTTTAGTGCTTGTTTCAGGATAGGTGTTTTCAAATGCAAGCCGTGTCTCAGCCTGAATATTTTATTGAGGTAATCAGTTCAGTCCGAGGCTTGTAAAGTAATCGCTCGCTATCATGTCTGTCCCAGCTGGCTACTATTTAGCCTAGCTGCTAGCTGCCCTACATGTCTCCTCTCGTATGTAAGTAACTTCCCCAACAACCAACACTGGGTGAGCTTAGCGAATATATGGAAAATAAATTCGGATCTGTGATGTAAATCAAATGAAAGAGAGCCAGAGAAGGCTGCACGCGGCGTAAATACACTCAAAAGTCCCGGAGAGTTGGGGAGAATAAACAACAGAATGAAGCCGGTAGTCTCTGGCCACTGATTGGCCAGACAATAGTCTCTGGCCAATCAGTGGCCGGCCGTCTGCCGACGTCACCTTTTAGCATCGGCTCAGCTCGCTTGGACCCTAGAGCGAGGCGATACCAAAAAAGCAGCCGCTACGTGGTACCAGGTACCATGAAATTGCGGTGGAAAAGCCAAAAATGCGAGTCGAGTCGAGTTGAGTCGAGCTGATACCATGCGGTGGAAAAGCGCCAAAAATCTTTTATTTTTTTCCATTTGCCAAAGGGTTTGTATTGGTCTCATGTGGAAGTCAAATGTTTGTGCTGCAAATTTGTTCGGATGAAAACATTCAAAAACAATCGGATACAGATACACTCCAAATCGCAAACATGCACGTATTAAGACGTGCTGACGTATTGGTTCTGATTTTTACTAGCAATGTGAGTACAGAACAGCGGGGAGGACGGCGGAGGCAAGCCTGCTTAGCACGCCTGCGTACAGGGCTTCTGGGCCTAGACAGTGCCCTCAAAGGGCACTCTGGGAAATATATCGGAGCTATCAAATTAAACTAGTATAGATAGACAGGCAGGGGAAATGCAGACACACAAAGAACATCATGTTTCATACATACCTAAATAAATACAAAATCTTAGAAAAGAGTATGATTGTATTCTATAAGCACTCACTCACTTTTCAATCCCCATTACTGCTTAAGCCTCTTCACACTAATTGACAACTACGCATCCTTGAACCATCTACCCCACAAACCTTCTTCCTGAACCACTCTATATCTTTACTGAAACCATATGTTGTGAGCTCCCTCAGCCAGACTTCCCTTATCACCACCACAGTGAGCTGCACTGTGACAAAGCCTCCACTCCCACTGACGGAGCAGGATGGACAGTGGACACA
This sequence comes from Hyperoplus lanceolatus, assembly GCA_026929865.2. Taxonomy (NCBI): domain Eukaryota; kingdom Metazoa; phylum Chordata; class Actinopteri; order Uranoscopiformes; family Ammodytidae; genus Hyperoplus; species Hyperoplus lanceolatus. The sequence continues at coordinate 1,166,779 of CM049404.1, read as the reverse complement.
GAGCTTGGGAGGGATTTGCAGAGGATTGGCTTTTGGTGGTGGGGACGGATGTTTCCCTTTATCTCTGAATGTCCAAGTACTCCTTTAGCCATCTGATGCCACAGGCTCTTCCATATGGAGATTCACTGGACTTTGAAATGGTTCTACATGTGCTGTTCATAATATATAGCATTATATATGACCCCTCTTAGGGGTAGCAGCATGCTCTATCATCATGGCTTGTTCGGCCGTCTGTTGAGATGACTAGTAATGAGGACAATGATATCTGTTCCAGCATATTATAGAAAGACAAAAAACAACAATCTGTCAATCTTACGGCATTTATTATTAAACTGCACATGTGTAGAACTGAATAAGTGAACCACCTACAGCTTACAATGAATCCCAACAACAATCCCACAGACCTAGAACAGGGAAAAATGTGCTCTGAATCTTGACACTGTGTTTGACTGCAGCTATGGCTCTATGAGAGGAATTATATGCAAAGACACACAGGTATGCACTGTATGGCTTAGACATGCCAATAGATTTGATGATGGGGAGGAGCATGTAGGAGGGGGCTAGCACCAACACATTTCACATGTTCACAGGAACAGGCTCCCAGACTTCTCTGATAAATCACTGGGCCTTTTGTCTTTAGCATTATGTAGGAGCTGGGCTTTATAGAGGGGGGAGGTGGTCCATGCATGTCCCCTCTGCTGCCTGCTCTGTCTTGTAACCGACGATAAGCCTTGGCTGTCTCTTGGCTCAACTGTATAAGGGACCAGTATCACAGAGATGGCCCCGCACATGTTAAAGGATGCTTTTTAGAAAGCAGAAGAGTAGACTTTATATCCCTTCAGCCATTTGGTTCAGGCTTTCATTATCTTGAAACTACAGAAAATTAATGAAATGAATCTCTCACTTGAAAACCGCAACATCATGTAGTATCTTTGTGTCACTATAGGCTTGTTTGATCTAGCCTGGTGCTACCTGACCATCATACTTCATTTCAAGTACAGAAGGTCTGGAATCGCTCAACGATCCCTCACTTGAAGACGGGTGTCTGTTGAAGTTTAAAACTATTGGATCAGCCAAACAAACAATCGCATAACGTTTGGCCGTGACATATGTCAAGCGACGGCTTCTGAGACACTCCTTCTGTTCGCTGATTGGACCGACAGAAATCTGGCTGGAGAGAACCCACTAATATATTGCACACCCAGACTGCCTACTGACGGTAAATGAAAAATAGAGCAGAAGTATGTAGGCGGGCGGTGCCAGGCTAAGTTTGTACAGCATTCATTTGAGAACTTTGAGGAAGTTCCTCAACACATGACATCACAAGATAAAAAGGGAACTGTGACCATGTTTGACAAATGCTTGTCCGATGTCGGAATAAGAAAAAGTACAGAAGCATTAGCATGCTAACAAACAGCTGCAGTAGTCCACCTCTGACCCTGTGTGGAATGGGCTAACATGAAGCATAATAATAAAGCCACGCTACTGCTGTCAGCCTGTCACATTCAATGCAGCACATTTAGAGTTTACTAAATACTGTCCTTGTCTCAGAGCAGACACCACCTGCACTGTGCTACTTCCAGATGACAAGGAGAGGATGAGAGGCATATTAAAAATGAAAAGGAAAGGTGACTAATTGAATGGTTTCCTGCAGCCATCTGCACTGACACTGCCCACTGTGGCTCAAAGGAAGGGACATGTAAAATTAGCAGAACGTTCATTCATTAAAGGCAGCTGACCTATTCAATGATTCTGTGCTCTAATTGTTACTTATGTCTGGTGGGGGGGTGGGCTCATGAATATCTATTTATTTGCAAAGGCCGTGTGAACTGAGCTCTCCTTTGATTGTTGTGAACCTGGGCTTTAACAGAAAATGCAGAGAGGTGTCAATGATGATCCCCCCCCCCCCAGCAGTCATGTCCACACTGAAAACCCCATGCCCAATTCAACTGTAACAAATATACCAAGCAGGATGCTACTCTCACATTACAGGAATATATTCAATAGCTACATTAGACTACAAATCTAGTCTGTCCTCTCAGTCAGGAGAAATAGAGAGACACATGAATGCGCGCTGCTACCACAGCTGCGTGGTGTGCGTAGCTAAACTCCCGATGCCTGTTTATATGAATCACAACATGGGATTTAAAATGTAAACATCTAACCGTAAAGTTACCCTTGTCTGTTTACCTTAACATACAGCTCTTCATTTAGGCTACAACAGGGGAAATATCAAAGTTAATTTTGACCTGCTGCGTGGGCCATCTCAAGTGTCATAGGACGCCGAATTGAAACCTGTCAATTCATCAAATATCAGCAGTTGTCTAAGACAGCGTAGGCTACTACGAGAGGTGCGTGTTGGACTAAACCAAACACAACATTGAATAGAAAGATGTTTGACTTGGGTTTGGCGTGAACTGCAGCCCGTTGAGAGAGCGGAACGTGGAAGGAAATATCAAACTTACCGACTGAAGGAAAAGCAACGTGTTGACATAATCCCTCTCAGTCTTCACTATCTCCTTTAACACACACAGCCGGAGCCGCTGCTGGCGGTCCGACTCCTTGACGGCGTGGATCCCGTTCTCCAGATGCCCGTCGTCCTCTTCCATGATGGTTCGTTCAACCAGAAGAAGAAAGCTTGCCCTCCACACAAATTCTTCTTCTTCTTCTTCTTCTTCTTCTTCTTCTTCTTCTTCTTCTTCTTCTTCTCTTCCTGGGTAGCTGTTGCTTCAGTCCCTGTGTTCAGTCCATATTGCTAGAGCAAGATTTACAAAACCTCTGACGAGCGGCAGTGATGCGAGCTACGTAGCCTACGCGCCACACACTGGGAATAAAGTTCACCAGAAGTACCAAACAACACGCGGAGAGCCAGGCTGGCTGAGAGGTCGACACGCCAGCTGAGAGCGGCCAGGGCAACAGTAGATCCGTTCAGACCTCTATGGTTCAGAGCAGAGTGTGACGAATGAGAGGAGAGGAGGAGGACCCAGTGTGTGTGCACACACACACACACACACACACACACACACACACACACACACACACACACACACACACGCTTTTGCTCCGAGAAGTGAGAACAAACAAACCTAGGCCTAGTGTAGAATATTAAAAAACTAAAATATTAAAAACTTTTTTTTTTTACATTGATCCTAATAGACTAATTGTTCACCTTTTTAAAGTGAAATGCATGAATCTGGTGCACTTTAAGAGGAAAATTAAGAGGCTAAATATGAGGAATTTTGGGTGAACAAATAATTTGGAGACACTGGGTCTGATGAATTAGAAGCTATTGAAGAAAGACACATGGATTTTCCATAAAAATATTAATTTAAAATAAAAAAATGTATGCAGGGTCCTCTGGGTTGGGCTTGGTCCTCTTTTTCTTTAACGAGACCTATTTCTCTGTAATATAATGAATGCATTTAAATGCAGTGAGAGGAACGAAGAAGAAGAACTCTTGTCCAGCTATGCCGTGATCTTAATATAAAAAACACAAACTCAAAAAAAAAATACATATTACATATATTACAAATTACATATTCATCCGCGCCCCCCCCCCCCTTCCATAAACCACAGTTTGAAAACCACTGGGCTAGCATCATAGGCCTACCCTTCATTTAGCCTAATTGACGTCCATTTCGGGGACTTCACGTGTCGCTGCAAAGAGCAAACTTAATAGTAAGCTAGCGACTACAGTCGTAGGTAGGGGCTAGTGTTGCCTAAGGAAAATGTAAGCTTTGTGTCTAGTTACTCAAAAGCATTATAGCTATAGCTATTTCAGGCAGAAATTAAGGTCAGAAAGAAAATTAACAATTTACCAACATTTCAAACTCTTAACTTCACGACAATGACCTGTTTCTCGCCAACATAATTATAATGATTTGTACTGAGTAAGTTAGCTCAATATTTAGAGCCCCTACCTGTCTGTCACCACCACATCACTGGCCCAACTGTAGTCAGGTGGGAAATGTTAGAGGCAGGCGCCCTCTGGTGGATACAGTCGCAAGTGCAACTTTCATGTGCAAAACAAGCACCCGTTTCCTCCTTTTTTAACAGTAAGCTCTCACAATAACCCCATTTACCTTGTAATGTGTTGAAGTAGCAATGTTTCGTACCCGTTTTGACTCTGATATGCAGGCCTAGGCTAGCCAGGATACTGAGCCCATGCTCACCTGTCCTTGGTGGTGTAGACATGGGTGTAGGCTATTCACCGGCCTCACGGCCATGGACCTATAAAGAGCTCACGGCAGACAAAATACATTTCAGCTTACAGTAGAGTAATTGATGGTAACAACAGCTTCAGAGCATGTAGGCACACCCACTGACAGGTCTCGCCCCGGAGCTGCAGGCGGCTTGTTTCAGTGCATTCATACAGCAGGTGGCTTGCTGTATGAATGCACGCTTCAGACCGCATTCAGTTCATTTGAGGTGTAAATATGAACTACAGAATAACTGAAATGGCTGCATTTATTGCAGTGCTATTTTGGCTTTAAAGCTCACAGACTTTGCTGTCAATTGTATATGGTCTAAGTAGTCCCAAATACTTTTTTAGATGTTTGCTGAAAAACCCGTTCAGGGGCCTCATTTATAAAGCTTTGCGTGGGATTCACGTGGAAGCTGGCGTACGGAAGAAATGTAGGATGTACGTGCGAACAAAAATATTCGGATTTATAAAACAGTGCGCACTCATGTCCTACGCCTGTTTCCCTTTATAAATCACAATCAACTCTAAATGCGGGCTTTGCGGGCTTCACGTACCGCCCATATTTACCCATACATAGTCATCGACACACCCAAATTAATATAATTTACTGAGTGCATGAAGGCGGTAGTGGCAATCGCCGACTGAAAGGGAAATGGAAAAATAGACTCCACACGGTGTGGATCACTGCGGTCACCCCGAAGTACCCGTTGGAGAAGTAGCGACCAGGGAAAATATAGTTTGGTGGCAGTGTGAGCGTAAAGGCAGCCTGTGGCGATCTCTGTGAACGCTGTGGCCGAAATAAAAAGAAGCGATCCGACATAAAAGTGGACGCAAACAAGTGCATATCCTCACACAACAGTGTTTGTGCCACGAGCGGGGGACACTGAGACCCCCCATGAGATACAGATTCGGAGAATTCATCCCGGGGCAGTGGCGGGCGGCGGAGGGTTAATAATAAACTTCACAGTCCCTTTCAAAACACAATTGCTTAAACACAAAGAAAAACACATAGATAAAACGGACTAAAAGCCGTGAAAAAAATCACAGTAGCCTATATGATGTACAGTAGGCAGGCTTATCATTAGTGTATGAAAAGGTGCACTCCTGTCTCCCTGACTGAGGCATCGAGAACAGCGTCAGTGTAAAAGTAATAGGCTGTATTCCACCTCAATATTATCAGAATTAATTCCACAACATGCAGATAGGTTATTCTAACTGCAGAGCTTATTCGAACGCTATTTTGTTTTTATTTGCACTCATATAGCCTATCTCCGTTTGTAGGCTATGTAAGATCCTAATTCGTTTTGTTTTTGTTGGTATCACTCCATGGAATAATCCGTGGAGGCATTTGTTCATTAGTTGTAAGAATGGCTTCATCCGTTTTGCAAAGGAACTCCCAATATATGATAGACCTACATGGCTTATAATAGGCCTATCTGGATTCATTTTACACAAACACATTCGTTCTCGCACTTCATACATACGTTTCTCCTTTCTCCACTTTCTGTGCGTACGCATGGGTCAGAGTTTGCGTGGAGGACCGCACATCTCCCGTCAAGTTTGGTTTTTATAAATCCCAATATTTGCTTAGAAATTGGCGTGCGCCCTCTTCTGGGCGTACGCAACGTTTATAAATGAGGCTCCAGGGGCCTCATTTATCAAACTTTGCGTAGGATTTGCGTTAGAAGGTTGCTTTCGTAGGATTTAGGGCAGTGCGTGCGAAAGATATTTTCCGATTTATGAAGCAGTGCGCACGCACGTCCTACGCCTGTGTCCCTTCGTAAATCACAATCAATACTAAATGTGGCGCAGCTTTGAAGGCTTAATTTCACGCCCATAATTGCCTATAAATAGTCATAGGAACGCCCTAAATGAATATTCATTCATGAAATCATGGCGGAGAAAAAGACGAAGAAGCGAAATTTTACACAGTGCGAGGTGGAGGCGCTAATCACTGAAGTGGAAAAAAAAAAATATATTATTTGGTAGCCACGGTAGTGGAATTACAAACGCGAAAAAGGCCAGAGAGTGGCAATTGGTGGCGGACGCTGTCAATGCCTCGGCGTCCGAGGGTCGGACAGTGTCCGAAATTAAAAAAAAAGTGGTCGGACCTGAAAGTTGATGCCAAAAAGCGCCTGGCGCTTCATCGCCGGAGCGTGACGGCCACGGGAGGGGGAACGGGAACACCGGAGCTGACCCCCAATGATGAGAGGATGGCCAGCATTATAGGGGAATCCCTACTGTGCGGCGTGGTCTCTGAGGGGGAAGGTGACACTGATGCGTGTGGGCCACCTGATTACTCGAGTAAGTAATTAGTATTTGATTTTTTTAAAATGAGTAGAAAGAGACATGGAATTTTAATTATTTTTTTTATTATTCCCCCCCCCCCCCCCCCCAAAAAAAAAAACAGCTGCCACGTGTTCCAGCGGGGCCGGGGTTGCCGCGTCCAGCGGCGGCGGTGCCTCGACCGGCGGTGCCTCGACCAGCGGGGCTGGGGGTGCTGCATCCAGCGGCAGCGGTGCCTCGACCAGCCGTTCCTCCACCAGCGGCGGAGTGGGTGCCTCCACCAGCGGCGGTGTGGGTGCCTCCACCAGCGGCGGTGTGGGTGCCTCCACCAGCGGCGGAGTGGGTGCCTCCACCAGCGGAACCGGGGCCAGCAACCGAGTCCTCACGGACAGTGTCCTGCAGCTGCAGCGGGAGACCGTTGCAGCTGTGAGAGATGTTGCGAGGGAGCTGCAGGGCATCAGGGATGTATTGTCAGCCATAAACCAAACGATGCAACAATTTCTTAACAAATAAAATAAAATAAATGCTACAATACCTTGTTTGTTTTACATGCGACGCATCACAGCCAAACGCTGGCGCACAGCGGCCACATTTGGCTCAAAAGCCTGGGGGTATGGGTCGGGGTCAGGGGCAACCCCACCATCTGCGTCAGGAGGGAGACGCACACCTCTTTGTTGTGCCAAATTGTGCAAGACTGCACAGGCCCGAACTATCCTGCACACCTTAACGGGGTTGTAGGATAGTCTCCCTCCTGACGCATCGAGGCAACGCCACCTGCCCTTGAGGAGGCTAATTCTATAATAGCCCGCGTTTGGCTGTGGCGCACGTTGTACCGCCTTTCGTCCTCAGTTTGAGGGTTTTGGAAAGGGGTCAGCAGCCACTGTGTGAGGGGATAGCCACTGTCTCCTGCAACGTTAGGAAAGGTTAGACACTGAAGTATACCAAAATGTAGTTTTTTTTACACATACATTAATCAGGCTTACCTAGAAGCCAGCCATCACACACAGCCCCCGCTTCAAGTCTCTGTCCAACACTGCTATGTCGCAGAATGAATGAATCATGGGTTGACCCAGGCCACCGAGCCACTACATTTGTAATCATCATGTCCGCATCACAAATGATTTGGACATTCATTGAATGAAAATGCTTTCTATTGACAAAAACATTTTCATCCACACTTGGCGCCCTTATAGCAACATGCGTGCAGTCAATAGCACCGATTACATTTGGGAAACCGGACATTGCTGCAAATTGCGCTTTTTTATTTGCCTGTTCACCCACCGTGTAAGGAAATTGAATATACAGATGTGTCAAACCTATAATTCCTCCTAACACGTCTGGCATAACACGGCTGAGGGTTGGCTGCGAAATACCCGACCTGTCGGCCAGTTCCCTCTGAAAAGTGCCGGTTGCCAGAAATCCTAAGGTCGAGAGCACTTGAAGCGGGACTGGCACGGCGTTGCTCCGGCGCGTGCTCCTCTGTAGAGCCGGGCCCAACGCCGCACAGAGGTTCAGGAGGACTGCTCTTGGCAGTCGGTAGCGGCTCATGAGCCATTGATCGTTTCTGGAAAACGGGTCGTCATGGTCGTGGAAGACCCTCTCCCTCCGGATCCTTCTTTGTGCCAGATCTTCCAGTAATGCTAAATAAGCCATTTCGCGTAATTGCGCATTGGAATTGCATGCCTTTATACCCATCCAGCTAATTGCATCAAAACAGATACAGGTGTGGACCTAATGATGGACTTAATTGTTGACAAATATTTCCGAGCAACACACGCGGCGATGATGATTATAATAAAAATAATACTTTGCGTTGTCAAAACATTTCATTTATTTATTTTTATTTCAGCAAGTACTTGCCACGCGTTGGACCTGCTTAAAAACAAAACCATTAAAAAACAGGCTTCGGCCGTAAAAAAGAAATGTGTAAAACATCATATTAAAACTCTGCGCTCCTATTTCAGAAGGAGTCAAAAACAGCATCACACATTGTTTGCCCTGTTCACGTTTTTTATTCATGAGAAAAACATCCATAAAGTGAAAATAGTTGAATGAACGAAAAATACAAATACATAGATTTTACACTATTTTACAATTTGGAAAATAATATTCTTCTGGGGATATGGCGACAGGAAAACGTTTAGTTTGGTGCCTCAGTTCGATCTTCAGAAACGCTAAAAGGCAGGTTATTCTTTAATTATTTCTGAATATAGGTTTTAAAGTAGATCTGTTTTAAATGTGCACTCATATATGTCCGTTTGTAGGCTATTAAATATTAGAATCAGTTTTTTTGTATCACTCCATGGAAAAATCGGTCGAGGCATATTAATTGTAAGAATGGCTTTATCCGTTTTGCAAAGGAACTCCCGATGTATGACATGCATGCATGGCTTAATACGATTAATTTTACACAGACACATTCGTTCTCGTACTTCATTCATCTGCCGACTGGAGTCGCCAGTTCTCCTTTCTCCACTTTTTGTCCGTACGCATGGGTTATATTGTGCGTGGAACACCGCACTTCTTCCCGTCAAGTATACTTTTGATAAATCGCAAATGTTGCTTAGTGAGCCACGTACGCACTCTATTGTGCGTACGCACCGTTGATAAATGAGGCCCCAGATCATTTATTGTAGCAAGCCCCTATACCCTGATTGTCCTCTGGTCTCAGGATGACCTATATTTGTGCGATCTGGCTGGCCCGTATCTCTCTGCCGGGCTTTCTTTCTATGGTTGCGTTCCGAATCGCATACTCTTTCTTTTTTCTATTCTACATACTACATCCGACGATAAAAAGAATCTAGTTAGGATGCAGTAGGCATACTATTGGGACATACTTTTCTCTCTTATTTCATCATAACATTGCGCCTTGATCTTGCCTCTTGCTTTTATATCCGTCGCATCCCCGTTTGTTTTCATATGGAGGCTTCGTCGATGTTACGTCACTTCACGTGCGCACTGGATTGTGGGTCAGAATCGCCCAAATAGGATGCACTTTTCAACACTAAGGTTGCGTTCCGAATCGCATACTTTCTACTATATAGTATGTAGAAAAAAGATTTAGGATGTCCCGATTCTTGTGGCCAGATTTAGGATGGTTAGAATACCCGGATGGTCTACTTCATGCGGCCAAGATTGTTAGTGTTGAAAAGTGCATCCTATTTGGGCGATTCTGACCCACAATCCAGTGCGCACGTGAAGTGACGTAACATCGACGAAGCCTATAGGTCCATGTTATGAAAACAAACGGGGATGCGACGGATATAAAAGCAAGAGGCAAGATCAAGGCGCAATGTTATGATGAAATAAGAGAGAAAAGTACGTCCCAATAGTATGCCTACTGCATCCTAACTAGATTCTTTTTATCGTCAGATGTAGTATGTAGAATAGAAAAAAGAAAGAGTATGCGATTCGGAACGCAACCTAACAATCTTGGCCGCATGAAGTAGGACATCCGGGTACTTCTAACCATCCTAAATCTGGCCACAAGAATCGCGACATCCTAAATCTTTTTTCTACATACTGTAATCTTATAATTTACATTGTTTTTATTATTTAATTCTCATTTAAATTACATTGCAGATTATTAAGTATTTTATTATTATTTCATTTATGCATGGGCAGGAAACATTAGTTCCGGCCCACGTCTTGTTTAGGGGGAACACATTAATGTGTTAGCCTGGCTCCGCCCGCCTACCTACTTCCGCCCAAATTTCATTTTCCTTTCAGTAGTCAGTCTGGTGGTGGGGCGTATTAGTGAGATTTTTCCGAACAGATTTCTGAGTATCCAATCAGCGAACAGGAGAAGTGGCTGAGAACGATGAGGGTCGAAGTCGCGCTCCAGTTTCAGTTGACTGCTGCGTTCCCTTACGCTCGGAACTCGGAAACTTCCGACTTGGTAGTTCCGAGTTCCGACCTGTCTGTGTTCCAGTGCATCTGCTCGGGAAAGTATGGACGCCTACAACCTTTCACATCCAAATAACTAAACGTTAGGCTCTAGCAAGTTACCGTTGCCAGGTACCGGTAGATCCATAGACTATAATATGTAGTGAAATCGGAAATTTCCGAGTTCCCTGAACGCACCGTCAACAGCCGGCTCACGACCAAACGATATGCGATTGGTTGGATAATCCAGAGTGGCACTGCGCAGATCCAATAGTTTTAAACTTCAACAGACACCCGCCTCCAAGTGAGTGAACGTTTGCCAATTACAGCACTTCCAGACCTTCTGTACAAATGAAATGAAGTACGATGGTCTGGTAGCGCCAGGCTATTAATGTGTGGGATTCAGTTGAGGATTCTGAGCACATGCGAGAGGACTGTGTTGCCGTTTTGGTCGTAATTAAAGAAGAGGTTAACTACGAGAGCATTGGTATCTGGTTGTATTTTGTAGCCCGAGTGTTCCCACCATTCCGAGGATACCGGAGGACGCTACCACATAAAAATAAGGGTTACATACATACTATATAGTAGAAAGTATGCGATTTGGAACGCAACCCAAATGTCCATGGGGCTCACCGTCTCTGCCGTGCTCTCGCGATACTAGAGAGACACTGCGTGACTGCGAACACAGTGTTTACCCGGCCGGAGCTAAGCCATACTTTGAGAACAGTTTGACATGACCTGACATGATTAAAACCAGTGAAAACAGTAGCTTCAAAGTTTGATTTCTACAGGAATATCTTCCCATCCTTTGTCATGTTAAAAACGAGTCATTTTCAGACTGCTGTGGGGAATATAAACAGCGTGTTATGAGCAAAACTTGGTGCTACAACCGAAGCTACATGGGCGCTAACGCTAAAAATAAGACTCAGACGATAAAATAAACTAAAAATACCACTAAAATCAGTGAAAAAAAATATTTTCAAAGTTTACTTCCACACTATTAAGTTCCAATCCTTTGTCCTGTTAAAAACGAGGCATTTCCAGACTGGTGTGGGTAATAGAATTATGTTTTTATGAGCAAAAGCTGAATGCTTGTCTCGAAGCTAGCTCGGAAGCTACCGGCTAAAAATACCACACAAATCAGTGAAAAAAATATCTTCAAAGTTGACTTCCACACTATTAAGTTCCAATCCTTTGTCCTGTTAAAAACGAGGCATTTCCAGACTGGTGTGGGTAATAGAATTATGTTTTTATGAGCAAAAGCTGAATGCTTGTCCCAAAGCTAATAGCAATACACCAGTCAGGCAAAAATGCCAATAAAAACATTTCTTTCAGTTTCACTGTTTGAAAAAACCCACAAGTAGCTTCCTATCCATTGTGTTATTAAAAACAAGGCATAGACTGCTGTGGTTAAGATAAATTAGTGGAGTATGAGCAAAAGCATTCTGTGTTGGTGTATGTAACATTCAGGCTGTAGGCTACTATGGGCATCTTGTCGCTTAGTGGGGAAAGCAACATGGCTGTCACAATATGTGACCTCCAAATCCAGAACTAGTCCGTGGATCAATAAGGGTTTGAAAAATGCCTGCAAAAAGAAAAATACACTGTATAGAAAATGTATGAAAAATCCAACTGCAGAAGCAGAAAATAAGTATAAAAAAGTATAAAAATGGGGGCGCCTTTAGCTCAGTCGGTAGGGCGTCCCCTCCATGGGCCTCGGCCAGCAGCGGACCCGGGTTCGATTCCAGCCTGCGGTCGTTCTCGGCATGTCACTCCCCTCTCTGCCCCATTTCAACTCTGTCTCTACACTATCAATAAAACATAAAAATGCCAAAAAAAATATCTTAAAAAAAAAGTATAAAAATAAATTAACCAATATAATGAGGATATGTAAGAAAGAACACTATAATAAAATTCTAGAGAATAACAAAAACAACATAAAGGTTTATGGAATGTGCTAAATAGTATTATTAGAAATGGATCAAAAAATACAGGTTACCCTGAGTATTTTATGGAGAAAGAAAAGACAATAGATAATATGGATGATGTGGTTGATGGTTTTAACAAATTCTTCATAAATGTGGGACCAAATTTGGCAGAAAAAATGAATGACCCAGGAACAAATGAAGTGGTGGATACTGAGCTTTGGGATAGAAATACCAGCTCTATTTTTCTTAGAGCAGTTGAAGAAAAAGAAATCATAGACACTTTAAGAAAATGTAAGAGCAAACCTTCTGATTGCAATGATATTGATATGATTATAATAAAAAACGTTATTGAAGAAATTGCAGAACCATTAACCCACATATGTAACTTGTCTATTCAATCCGGTACATTTCCAAATAAAATGAAAATAGCAAAAGTAATACCAATAATATTGGTATTACTTGCTATTTTCATTTTACGCTTATTTTTTTTAGGTGGTAGCACTGGTGCTAGCAAGCAAAAAAATTCAGTAGCACAAAAATAAATTTGGTAGCACACAAAGTAGGCTATGATCGAAAACTTGCATAACCTTAACCCTTGCATTTCGCTCTAATTACCTTTGAGCATGTCATCCTGGTCTCATTTGAGATTCACAATTAATATTATATCCTAGTGTGTGCAGTAATAATTATAGAAGAATGAATAGGGGTGCACTGATTGCAATTTAGACAAAAGAATCTAACCTGCCAATTGCAATTTTTTGCTGATTCAAAATTATTTCTCCCCGTAAAAAAATAAAAATAATAACTATATCTATATATTTTTTGTATATACATATAATTATTATATTTATAATAATAAACATTTTTAGAAAATGTCCTTCTGTTAATTAAAACCAAACTTTAAAACATTAAACATAGCCTATTAAATAAATAAGTATACATATTGGTACAACTTAGGATAAATTAAATAGGTTGTTGTGAATGTGTTGGGAGTAGCAGTAGCTTTTCAGTGGCTTATCTAAAACTTTGTTTGTTTATTGTTGACTTTTCTCTGCAGCTGAATGAGTTGCCTTTCAAGCTAGAGCCCTACAGTGCTGTAAAGCATTAATTTCCAGTTCTTACCGGCTTCAAAATAAAAGTCAACTAACGTTTGGCTAGTAATAGGCTTTTAATGTGAAGGCACACAGGAGATGTTCTGTTTGCACACGCGGTAACTTAACTGCGGTAATGTGCCATCTCCTTCCGGTTATTACCGTTGGTGAAGTTTTTATACGCTACAATCGCTGCACGAGCACAGATCCCGAGGACACATATCTTTCACCAGCCAAAGTGGAGGGTGGACTCAATAACTTACTCGCCTAAGACCGCATTTGGAGAGTGTTAATGTAGAGCCCTCTAAGCAGTGTTGTGCAGCACTCTTCTGTGTTTCAAAGACAGCCTCTCCTCATTAGCACTAGTGCGAGTGGACTTGTATTCATCATCGCATGTGATAAATTTCAGTAGCAAATGCGATCAAAACTGTCGCACTGTACAGCCCTGAATATATAAAAATGGGGATAGACTCCATTTCACAAATTGGTAACACTTTACAATAAGGGTACATTAATTAATGGTTAGTTAATGCTTAATAAGGTTTAACTAACCATTAGTTAACTGTTAACTAATGTGTCTAATAAGCATTCACTAATGGTATTAATGTTAACTAAGGTATTACTTACTACATTATGTACTGTTTATAAATATCCTATATTAACCTTAGTTAACCCATTAATTATGCTTGAACTAACAGTTGATTAATATAATAATAAGCATTAATTAACTGTTAACAAATGTCATTTTTGTAACATTACTTAAGCATAATTAACCATTTATTAATGCTCTTTGTGACCCTTATTGTAAAGTGGGAACCATTTATCCATTAAGTAACACTTAATAAATGCACACCAGTGCTGAATAGGCATTACTTAAGTGTAATTAACCATTTACTAATGGACTTTGTGACCCTTATTGTAAAGTGAGAACCATTTCTCATGAATTAACACCTAATAAAGGCATACTAGTGCTGATTAAGCATCACTTAAGCATAATTAACCATTTCTAATGTTATTTGTGACCCTTATTGTAAAGTGGGAACCATTCATCACTTGTTACACTTAATAAATGCAAAATAGTGCTGAATAAGGATTACCTAAGTACAATCGCCATCAATCAACAATGCTCTTTGTGACCTGTGTACATTCTCTATAATAACAATATTAAACATACTAAAATATTTCCAACTGGAAATCAATTCATGACAACAATCTGTTATCAACACTATTCAGTCAGAATTTAAAAAAGAAAGAAAATGTTATTTTATTTAGAATCTTTAGTTTTATTTGGAAACACGGCTCTCACATTTGACATGAATACCGTCAAAGAACTCCAAAATAGTTTCTTCAACAAATTATATCCAGTTTAATGATTTTCTCTGTAAGTAACAAACAGGAGGAAATGGATTACTAACAGCAATGGTGAAACACACTGATTCAACAGTTAGGTTTAACAGGTAAATATGTATTTTCTACTCTCTTCCTTGAAGTGTATATCATTGTTGCAACATAAACAAAAATAAAATACACAAAGAACATAACAGTTCCATTTTAATTAAGGACTAAAGATAAAACAAAATAATGATCATTCTCTTGTGACTAAACACTAGTTTAACCTGGCCCTATCATTGTTATTTGAATGAGCACATATGTATTTAATTTAACCTTTATTTATACTCAAAAGATCAGTTGAGGGGTGACCCTCATTTATAATCTCTCGCTCTCTTTAGATCCAGTTCTTGGGTTTGCTGGCCACTCCAGGCCTGGGTGCTCCTCTCCAAATGAAGCAGTTGGGCTGGAATCCAAGAATCTTGTCTAATCACCAAATTGATGTACATGGAAAAAAATTTAAATAATCAGTTAACAGTTCAGATGCATTTTTGTTTCCTTTATCTAAATCATTATAGCATAGCATTACGGTTCCACATTATGTATTATTATTATAATATAATGCATTGCATTGCTGAAACTGAAATTTAAAAAAATTCTCACTGAACCTTTAACAAGTTGACACTATTTTTTAATTCAAAAAATATGTAATCTCTATGACGATTCTACACAACACATGCTCAGTTTAAGCCCATTTTAGCCTGGAATAGCAACGTGCACTTTGAATATGGAAAATGCTTACATGTGTTCACATATGGTTTGGTGTCTACAAAGCTACAATTACTGCTAAAAGTTACCTGTGAAGCTAGCCAGCACAAGCCACATGCTAACGGTGCTATGCTAGCGGGAGGCTGCATCACTAATATATTTCACATTATTCATTTCTTACATAAACACACACAACTATATCATCTCACGAATACCTTAGTTAACTCACCAATAATTTTGTTGGGCTAATGGCAGCATACTGTAATTGTAACCACCACGGGTCTTTTGTGAGAAAAAAGCACATAGCTGCAGGCCTGTTGCTTCACTGTCCAGACACACATCCTCTTTCTTGCTGGCTAATCGCTGGGTGAGTTCAAGTGCTTGAAAAACGTGGGTAATCCTCATGTCAATAAGGTTTGTAAAGAAATATTTTTCTTAAGTAAAGTCTCCAAACATATTTTCACCTTCCCAAAGTTGAAAATACATTGCATACAGACATGCATTCCCTCTACAGCCATTGTTGATTATCAATAGCCTATTATTGATCATATAAATCACCTATAGATCTCGTTTTTTACTGGATCCTGGCCACTTGGAGGATAGAAAGACGGATGTGTGCCTGGACAGTAGCAGCAGCTGAGCTACGTGCTTAAAGCCAGCTTGACCTGACCGACCCATTATTCTCACACAAAAGACCTGTGGTGGTTACAGTTATGCTGCCATTAGCCAAATGAAATTATTGGTGAGTTAATTAAGGTGTTAGTGAGATGATATAGTTGTGTGTATGTAAGAATACTTTGAAATATATTAGCGACACAGCCTTCCGCTAGCATAGCAACGTTAGCATTAGCGTGCTGCTATATGAGCAGCGTTAGCATGAGGCTTGTGCTGGCTATCTTCACAGGTAACTTTTAGCAGTAATTGTAATGGTGGCTAAATAAAGTGTGTGTTCATGGACACCAAAACGTATGTGAATAAATGTTAACATTATTCCAAAGTGCATGTTGCTATTTCTTGCTAAAATGAGCTAAAGCTGAGCATGTGTTTTGTAGAATGGTCATAAAGATTACATGTTTTTTGAATGAAAAAATAGTGTCAACTTGTTAAAGTGAGAATCAGTGAGAATTTTATTTGATTAAGGTACCAAAGATATTTCAGTTAAGCAATGCAATGCATTATATTATAATAATACCTAATGTGGAACCGTAATGCTATGCTATAATGATTTAGATAAAGGAAACAAAAATGCATCTGAACTGTTAACTGATTATTTTCATTTTTTCCATGTACATCAACTTGGTGATTAGACAAGATTCTTGGATTCCAGCCCAACTGCTTCATTTGGAGAGGAGCACCCAGACCTGGAGTGGCCAGCAAACCCAAGAACTGGATCTAAAGAGAGCGAGAGATTATAAATGAGGGTCCCCCTCAACTGATCTTTCGAGTATAAATAAAGCTTAAATTAAATACATATGTGCTCATTGAAATAACAGTGATAGGGCCAGGTTAAACTAGTGTTTAGTCACAAGAGAATGATCATTATTTTGTTTTATCTTTAGTCCTTAATTAAAATGGAACTGTTATGTTCTTTGTGTATTTTATTTTTGTTTATGTTGCAACAATGATATACACTTCAAGGAAGAGAGTAGAAAATACATATTTACCTGTTAAACCTAACTGTTGAATCAGTGTGTTTCACCATTGCTGTTAGTAATCCATTTCCTCCTGTTTGTTACTTACAGAGAAAATCATTAAACTGGATATAATTTGTTGAAGAAACTATTTTGGAGTTCTTTGACGGTATTCATGTCAAATGTGAGAGCAGTGTTTCCAAATAAAACTAAAGATTCTAAATAAAATAACATTTTCTTTCTTTTTTAAATTCTGACTGAATAGTGTTGATAACAGATTGTTGTCATGAATTGATTTCCAGTTGGAAATATTTTAGTATGTTTAATATTGTTATTATAGAGAATGTACACAGGTCACAAAGAGCATTGTTGATTGATGGATTGTACTCAGGTAATCCTTATTCAGCACTATTTTGCATTTATTAAGTGTAACAAGTGATAAATGGTTCCCACTTTACAATAAGGGTCACAAATAATATTAAGAAATGGTTAATTATGCTCAAGTGATGCTCAATCAGCACTAGTATGCCTTTATTAGGTGTTAATTCATGAGAAATGGTTCTCACTTTACAATAAGGGTCACAAAGTCCATTAATAAATGGTTAATTACACTTGAGTAATGCCTATTCAGCACTGGTGTGCATTTATTAAGTGTTACTTAATGGATAAATGGTTCCCACTTTACAATAAGGGTCACAAACAGCATTAATACATGGTTAACTATGCTTAAGTAATGTTACAAAAATGACATTTGTTAACAGTTAATTAATGCTTATTATTATTTTAATCAACTGTTGGTTCATGCTTAATTAATCGGTTAACTAAGGTTAACATAGGATATTTATAAACATTACATAATGTAGTAATTAATACCTTAGTTAACATGAATACCATTAGTAAATGCTTACTAGACACATTAGTTAACAGTTAACTAATGGTTAGTTAAACCTTATTAAGCATTAACTAGCCATTAATTAATGTACCCTTATTGTAAAGTGTTACCCACAAATTACAGGCCTGTTTCTTTACTCTCCCAATTCTCAAAAATCCTGGAAAAACTTTTTGCAGAAATACTCAATAATTTCATAGAAAAAAATTATATTTTGGTCGACAATCAATATGGCGGGGCTTATTAACAAATTGGCCATAACTCCTTAACCATAGGTCCTATCATCATCAAACTTGCTGGGTATGTGCAGAAGTCATGTGGTAGCATGTCCCTCAAAGCTTATCGAGATTAACCCATAGGGGGCGCCACAAATGCCCCTTGACTCTGATTGACCTGTATTACACTTGTACAGCTCATGGTGCTCTACAATATAGCCTCTCGGACAGTTTTTTGAATTTCCGCTAGGAGGCGCTGTTTTTAAGCCCCGACTGAAGAAAGTTTGAGAGGCCACGCCCCGCACACCGTAAGTCCGATTGACTTGAAATTTCTCCCACAGGTGTATTTTAGGGTGCTCTACAAAAAAGCCTCTTGGATCATAAAAGTCAACCTGGAAATATTTTCGGCTAATTAGCATAAACTGAAAAACAGGGTTTTATCCACAAGTTTGTCAAGTTTTACTTTATCAACACCAAATGTCTCACGAAGCCCCGGGGGACTATGACGCACGTCTCCGAAAAATATTAGTAGGATAGCTTGGAAAACATGGCCGCCATTGACTAAAACGTTTATGCAGGGGCAGGGCTTAATAACAAATTGGCCATAACTAATTGACCATAGGTCCTATCATCATGAAACTTGCAGGATATGTGCAGAAGACATGTGGTAGCATGGCCCTCTAAGCTTGTCAAGGTTAACCCATAGGGGGCGCCATAAATGCGAAGAACATAATTTACCAATGCAATGTTTGACAGGCCACGCCCCTTTCCCCCTGACTCAGATTGACTTATTATTTGTCAGACATGTACAGCTCATGTTGCTCTACGATAAAGTCTCTCGGACCATAGGGGTCAGCCGTGATTTTTTTTCTTCCCTGATTTACACTTTCAAAATGTCCGCGGGATTTTCTAGTTTATAAATATTGTTTATGACACTTTATAATTATTGTTTTTTGTGTTATATGTATTTGCATGATATGTCATACTTGCTATGTTGTTTGTTCGAAATAAAGACGAAATGAAAAAATGAAAAAAAGAACCTAAGCTGCTCCTTGAAAGAAAAAAAGTATCAGTTAAAGATTAAAAGTGGAACTTACCTGTATTCCCTAGAGACATCCAGGCAAATATTTGGAATGGAAGATATTAAAATGTCAATAATAGTTTTAATTGATGCATGATACATTCAGAACCCATTGTGATCCTCCCACATAATAATTGCATACACAGAACTTTTCTTGCCATCTCAGATGAAGAATGCAACAGACGACTGGTAAATGCCTTACACTATCATATATTTACACCACCCTCATCACCCTCTGCTACTGTACATGACAAATCCTTAAATATGATCAAACATCAGAGGAGCAACATAGAATACAATGTATGACTGATTGTATGGATTTTTCTTTGAAGCATATTTTATCTATTTTTCCTTCCAAAAAAAGGCATGTGCATAAAGCACCGTCATAAAAAGTGAGTCACACGATTAGACATGATAGGTTAAAAAGTCGACGTCTTCTTCATTCATATTTCACAAGATAAAACTCTTCCTTCAGCAGGGTTCTCTTTCAAAATGCACAAAAGTACAAAAAGACATGAATGGTAACCAAAGGGAATAGAAAACAAAATGTGCTCAGTGCATTAAGACTTTCCAATATAACAAAGAAACTAGACGTGTTTTGCCCTGTTCCATCTCTGTGATAAATAGATTCACATTGTTACAGGCAGACAGTGAGACGGGCTTGAATCAAAACCAACGTACAGTGAGTAAACAAAAGTGAAGCGAATTGTGAAGCAAAATAAAAAGGTAATAAAACATGAAGGCAAACCTGTGCATTTCTGCAGTCCAAACTCAATGTAACTTACAAGATTTAAAGTTCTCTTTCTGGAGTTTAGAATTTTTCTTTAAAAATACAGCCAGACGATCAGCCAAAATGCAAGTTGTATATGATGCCGTTAGCTTCATTGAGTGTGTTGGGCTATGGATTCATGGCCATAGATTTGTTTGGAGGAGCAAGACACTTGAGCTGTGCTATAGTTCCCTTTGGTATGGGCAGAGGCTTCAATGTCTTTGTGGTCAATTCATATTAACACCAAGAGCCAACCCCGGGATCTCTGCAAGCAGCCTCACTATCAGTCAACACAAATGTTACCAAGCATTAGGAGGAAAGTATTCTAGGGCCACGTCTTGACTGAGGAAATTGAAATTTTCAAAACTGTATGAGCTTGAGATTCTCATTTTAAAGTGTCAGGATTTCCCTTTAAATGCCCTTTATGGGGTTTCTAGGGGTCACTATGGCTCCTTGTAGTGTAAAAGACTTGACTCGCTTTACAAGCATATATATATGGCCATGTGACACACACACACACACACACACACACACACACACACACACACACACACACACACACACACACACACACACACACACACACAAATAGTGCAGTATTAAATTATCTGGGGGAGGACAAACATAAACAACAATATTTATGTGCTGATCAGTTGCTGCAATGTCCGACTGTGTGTTTGAACTAGGAAGACTTTAAAAAGGTGTCTGCATGTGGACCAAAATTTGTATGATAATAAAAAATAAATTGTTTGATTAGAACAAAAACAGTTGTTCAGATGTGATTCTGGACACATCTCTGTATTACCAAAACAGCATGAAACCCAATCATAGAACAGGATTTGAAAGGACAAACCTTTTTAGAATTTCAGAAGGGCCAACAGTGTGACTATTGTATTGCAGTTAATGACGAGCAGAAAGTCTTTTTGCTTCAAAGCATGAACCTAAACTAGGAGACAGTCACAGCCATTCAAATCTTCAATGAGTGGCTTCAGCATAGACATGGAGCTTTGTCCACCTTGGCATGGTTTTTGACACTTTGCTCTCGGAGTCAAAGGCAGACAGTGTTGATATATGTATTCATATAAATAACAAAACAGTACAGTATAAATATATAGATTCTGTGTGTGTGTGTGTGTGTGTGTGTGTGTGTGTGTGTGTGTGTGTGTACACGCACAGTTGTAGATTATGTATGAGCATAGGATAACGGTGTGTGCGCTTGTGTGCCAGTGTAGGACAGATGTGGGGGGTTAGAGGTGAGGCTTGCCCTCCCCCACCTCGTTGAATAGGGAGGTGTAAAACTCAGGCTCCAGTTGCTTGTTGCGGTAACGCTGGACAATCTCAGTTATTTTCTGCTTCCGCCTCACATGAGGAGGATTGTACAAGTCACTTTCCAGACGCTTCCGTCGGCACACATTGATGATGGTTTGACGAACAAGGAACCCTGGGAGAAGGAGGCAAACACAGGCGCTCATCAGACCAAAGCAATGGGACCAGTTTGAGATGGTGTACAAATTAATGTTATTTCAAAATGGAGCTCTCTCTATATATATATATATATATTAGTGCTGTCAAACGATTAAAATATTTAATCGTGATTAATCTCATTAAAGGCCTACTTCACCGGTTGGAATATGAAGGTGTATTGAACTCGGAGATCCTATGAAGTATAAATGTGCAAAAAATAAATAAATCGGATCATCCTAGCCTGAGAAAAGGCAGAAAGAGTGTTTTATGGTCTCACTGTCTAACCCTACATTTCTCTTTCTGTGACAGACAGACAGACAGACAGACAGACAGACAGACAGACAGACAGACAGACAGACAGACAGACAGAGAGAGAGAGAGAGAGAGAGAGAGAACTTACCCAGTGCTCTGCGGCTGACCACCATACCGTCCACTAGGGGGATGACCATGCCAAACTTGCCCACTGCTCCATGCAGGCGGATCCTGAAGAGTCCTGTCTTCAGAGGCTGGATGAAGATCAGAGGAACATCCTTCTCTAGTAACCCTGACCTGCAGACCCAGCAGGAAACAAGATATACAATATAGAATTATGTTGGAACCAGTAACACAATACAAAACACCATAGAAGCACCACATCTACTAATTATAAATGTGTTGATTGAAACACATGCTAAAAATGTTTTTGTGATTTTATGAGGAGACAACAGATAACGTATCTGTACTGTTATTTATTGAATACATGTGGAAAAGGATTAGGAAATTATCACATTCTGTTTAATTCACATTTTACATAGCGTCCCAACTTTTTCGGAATTGGGGTTGTACGTTTGGCCCTCCTCCTGTGGTGACGGCTGTCTTGTCGATGGCTCAGAGCCCTTAATTGGTGAGTACTCTTTGTGACCTCTCTGGTATAAGTCATCCAGTGCTAGGGCAGAGCCGAACAGTAGAATGAAATGAACGAGAGTTACATATGTAACTACGGTTCTATGAGTTCTGGATGACAGCCAGAGTTCTCTGTCACTCAGACTTCTCAGATACCGCGAGAAGATCCAGTTGGAACAGACCCTCTGGTGACTTCCGGAATATATAGATATTCCAGGGTCACCCAGGTGTCACAGTAGCCTGGTCCTACCAGACCATCGTACTTCATTTAGCCTGGTCCTACCAGACCATCGTACTTCATTTAGCCTGGTCCTACCAGACCATCGTACTTCATTTAGCCTGGTCCTACCAGACCATCGTACTTCATTTCATTTGTACAGAAGGTCTGGAATCGCTCAGTTGACAAACGTTACCTCACTTGTTGAAGTTTAAAACTATTGGATCTGCCCGTGAATATACTGCAGCCCCAGACTGACTACTGAAGGGAAATGAAAATTGAGTGGAAGTAGGTCGGCGGGCGGAGCCAGGCTAGTGTCACAGGTGACTTGTTGGTATAATTACTCGACCTGAGCATGTGCGAGATGGAAACATCCAGTGCTTAAGCACCGCCTCTGGCGGTCATCCAGAATTTATAGAACTGTAGTTACATACGTAACTCTTGTTTGGCACTGTATGTGTTTATGTACTGCTGTTGTTGATGCTGTTTTATCCTGCGTGTCGGAGTACAAAAAGTTCTCATCTTTTCACTTGTTCACCTGACCTAAACTAATTCATGGATCATATGTTCCTCAAATGGGCTCAAAGTATTTGGGTGTAAACTCATGAATACCTGCAGGAAGTGCTGTTGCTCATGCTAGCTTCCAAGCCTGTGCTGGTTTCCGCCAAGAGATCAGACAATGGGAAGTTCTCTGAAAACACAAAAACAATGACATTCATGTTCCCCAATCCATTGGTAACATACATTTAGATACTTTAACCCATTGATGACGGCTGCTGCGCGATGCCACATTGGCTCTCCTGCCTGATGCTGCATCGCGCAGCATTATTACTTTATCTAATTTTCATGGCATTCCCAGCATAGAATGCACTGTCATTGGTTCAAATACACATGAGGTGGGTTTTGTTGATTTTTTTAAGACCACGTGACCACCCAAAAGTTGTGTGGTTTGCCAAAAATCATGTCAATCAAAAAAATAAAAAATAAAAAAATAAAACAAAATAATTAAAAAAATACGCCAGCTATGTCGGCGACAGAACAGTTAGTGGCGTTTGGTGCGCAGAATCAAGGTCTACTATAGACTACTGACGAAACTCACACAACACATTGCATCTATTTCTTAACAATATTTAATAATTTTCTAATTCATCTCATTTTGACGATTTTTAGAAATATTTGTTGGTTTGTAAGCGCTAAGGGAACATGTTTAAATAAAACCTGTGAACCTTAACTTTTAAATGTATTTTATTTCATGTTTCTATGTGCTACACAGGCTTAGATATTAAGGTTTTGGTAGACTTGACAATTCCTACTATTTTTTCAGAAAACCCTCAGGCATTAAGGACATGCATCCTAGATTGCCATAGTCATCAATGGGTTAAGTAGCTAGAAGGAAGGTTAAATAGTTTTGAAACAGTCAAAGTTTTCCTCTGATGATCATAAATGACATGTAACAGCAAAAGAGACCATCAGTGCAAACAATGCTGTTTTTATATAGTTTTTCTTAATGCCTTTTTTCGGGTACGCTCACCCAGGAACCACAGCTGGCGTGGTAAATACACTACCACTTCTGTCCAAAGGGGCTGCTAGAACACAAACTGAAAGTTCCTTGTTAAAGCTACGTAGTGCTTGTATACCAAAAGAGAATGTGTGGCGTAACTTACTGAAGAGAAAATGAGAAAGTTGATAAAATAGAATATAATGTATATTTGAATTCACTACTATTATTCTTTTCATGTCAGGACAGAGAAGCAGTTTAAAGTTATGTTACATACCAATATCATCAAAGCGCTCCACCCACACCACAAACACCTTGGTCTCAGGACCCAGTGGGGGGAAAGACTTTCCAGTGGATGACCTCTTTGTCTTGACCAGTGGGCTCAGCTACAGAGATAGCACAATACTCAGTGAGATTAAGCCAAGGGTACATGAACAAATCTGTCTGCATTCAGCTCAGATACAATACATAGAGTCGCGTGAGTCAGATTATACCTTTTTGGCAGACTCCAGGTTGTCAGTATGGTTGGGGAAGAGCTCCAGTGTGAGATTGTGTTGTTTGAGTGAACCTGGCAGCGGCTCTATGTTGGTGTCTGCCTCCACCGTGGAGTCACTGTGCACCGACGACTCCTCTGGGATACAACAGAGAGCAAAGTGGGTCAACCCTCAATCCCTCTCTGGCCTTTCATCTTGTACAGTACAGCATCTATACATTCATATTGGAGGGAGTGAATGCTCACCAGAATGTTCTGTTAAAGATGGCACAACGAAGGCAATCTCTGTCAGAGCATCAGCGTAGTACAAGACTTTCTTCTCCCCGTTGAACACTGAACCTCCTGTGTCCTCTGGAGTAGACGATTCCTCTACAGCACAAGAGGAACATATCAAAAGTTCAACATTGATTTAATGATTAAAAACATTAATGCGGATAACGTCTCTCTCAGTTCTGATGCAGTAGTTAGCTTAGTTAGCTAAGCTAAGTAGCTAACCTGTGTGCGGAATATCATTGCTGTCAGAGCAGGAGTTGATGGACCAGCTGGTGTCCAGGTGTCCTGTCCATCCTGGATGGCGGCCCACGTCCACAGGCCAGCCCAGGGACAAGAGGAACTCCAGGAAGTGAGGCTGGACACTGGAGCAAGACTCCACATTCCTCAGGATCTGATCAACAAAATACTCATCAATTCTAATTCACCTATTTTTATACACGTGAAATAAGTATAAACATTAACATCTCTACATGTTCAAGGTAAATTCAAGCGATTTAAATACAATTTGATATAAGCCCCATTTGTCATTTGTCCCAGTATACTCTTGTATTTCATACAGTGTGCTGAAACTTCCTCACCTCAGGGCTGCTTTTCTGTCCGGCCCTCACATAGAAGATAAAGACAGTGTCAAACGGTCTGCAGGGCAGCAGGTCCAAGTAGCTCATGTCATCAAAGAACCCTGGCAAGGATGACTCCAGGCCAATCAGATGAGGAGGTAGACGACTGTTGTTGGGCTCCTATCAATAACAAATGAAAAGAAATACATTCTAAATGAACCTTGGTGAGAGAAAAAAAATTATATATATAAATAAATAAATAAACATTAATACTTTGTACATTACTGTGTCATTATTTATGCCACAGATATAAAACATGATCATAATGCAAAACTACCAATTCAAGTTAAAGTTCACATATTATACACATTTCTAGGTTCAAAATTGTAATTTGGGTTTCTACAAATACATTTTTTTTTTTTTTTTTTTTTTTTTTTTTTTTTAAAGAATAAGAATAACTGCCAGTAAGATTCAATATACAGTCCCCTCCAAAAGTATTGGAACGGTGAGGCCAATTCCTTTATTTTTGCTGTAGACTGGAAACATTTGGGTTTGACACCAAAATATGAAAATGAGAATAGATCAACATTTCAGCTTTCAATTCCAGGTATTCACATCTGGAGCTGATTCACAACTGAGAAGATAGAATTATTTGTAAAGGAACACCACATTTTTAGGTGAGCAAAAGTATTGGAACAGATAGACCTAAAATAAATCAAAATTAATAAGACTTAATATTTTGTCACAAATCCTTCGCTTGCAATAACTGCATCAAGCCTGTGACCCATTGACATCACAAAACTTTTACATTCTTCTTTTGTGATGCTTTTCCAGGCTTTCACCGCAGCCTCATTCAGTTGTTGTTTGTTTTGGGGGGTTACTCCCTTCAGTCTCCTCTTTAGCAGGTAAAATGCATGCTCTATAGCAGGGCTATTCAATTACACTCAACAAAAATATAAACGCAAAACTTTTGTTTTTGCTCCCATTTTTCATGAGATGGACTTAAAGATCTAAAATTCATTCCAGATACACAATATTACCATTCTCTCAAACATTGTTCACAAATCTGTCTAAATGTGTGATAGTGAGCACCTCTGCTTTGCTGAGATAATCCATCCCACCTCACAGGTGTGCCACATCAAGATGCTGATCTGACATCATGATTAGTGCACAGGTGTTGCCTTAGACTGTCCACAACAAAAGGCCACCCTGAAATGTGCAGTTTTGTCTCACAGCAAAACGCCACAGATGCCACAAGCATTGAGGGAGCGTGCAATTGGCATGCTGACAGCAGGAATGTCAACCAGATCTGTTGCTCGTGCATTGAATGTTCATTTCTCCACCATAAGCCGTCTCCAAAGGCGTTTCAGAGAATATGGCAGTACATCCAACCGGCCTCACAACCGCAGACCACGTGTAACCACACCATCCCACGACCTCCACATCCAGCAGGTTCACCTCCAAGATCGTCTGACACCAGCCACTGAGACAGCTGCTGAAACAATTGGTTTGCATAACCAAACAATTTCTGCACAAACTGTCAGAAACCGTCTCAGGGAAGCTCAACTGCATGCTCGTCGTCCTCATCGGGGTCTTGACCTGACTCCAGCTCGTCGCCGTAACAGACTCGAGTGGGCAAATGCTCACATTCGATGGCGTCTGGCACGTTGGAGAGGTGTTCTCTTCACGGATGAATCTCGGTTTACATTGTTCAGGGCAGATGGCAGACAGCGTGTGTGGCGTCGTGTGGGTGAGCGCTTTGCTGATGTCAATGTTGTGGATCGAGTAGCCCATGGTGGTGGTGGGGTTATGGTATGGGCAGGCATCTGTTATGGACGAAGAACACAGGTGCATTTTATTGATGGCATTTTGAATGCACAGAGATACCGTGACGAGATCCTGAGGCCCATTGTTGTGCCATACATCCATGAACATCACCTCACGTTTCAGCAAGATAATGCACGGCCCCATGTTGCAAGGATCTGTACACAATTCTTGGAAGCTGAAAATGTCCCAGTTCTTGCATGGCCAGCATACTCACCGGACATATCACCCATTGAGCATGTTTGGGATGCGTTTGACCGGCGTATACGACAGCGTGCACCACTTCCCACTAATATCCAGCAACTTCGCACAGCCATTGAAGAGGAGTGGACCAACATTCCACAGGCCACAATTGACAATCTGATAAACTCTATGCGAAGAAGATGTGTTGCACTGCATGAGGCAAATGGTGGTCACACCAGATACTGACTGGTTCTGAGTCACCAGACCCTCAATAAAGCAAAAAAATGCACATTTCAGAGTGGCCTTTTATTGTGGACAGTCTAAGGCACACCTGTGCACTAATCATGATGTCAGATCAGCATCTTGATGTGGCACACCTGTGAGGTGGGATGGATTATCTCAGCAAAGCAGAAGTGCTCACTATCACACATTTAGACAGATTTGTGAACAATGTTTGAGAGAAATGGTAATATTGTGTATCTGGAATGAATTTTAGATCTTTAAGTCCATCTCATGAAAAATGGGAGCAAAAACAAAAGTGTTGCGTTTATATTTTTGTTGAGTGTAGTTTTGAATGGGGGCTGGTTGGTGGAAATGATCCAAAATGAGGGGCCAGAAAAAAATGCCTAAAATTGATGAGCATCACATCAATAGCTACATATACTGTAAAACACTACAACAACATAGGAGTGCATATATTGTCTTTATTTTATCAAATAGAGTTCACCAGCTTATCAAAAAAAATCCCTATTTGATTAACATAGGCTGCCTGTTGTTTAAGTGTTTAACAATCTTATCAGTTCAGGAAAACACAATAGGTTAACTCTTCAACAGCTTATCAAAATACATTGAAATAAATGTACTCTAAGTGCAACAGTTTATTAAAATACATAGAAATAAATGTACTCTAAGTGCAACAGCTTATCAAAATACAGGTGGCCTAGGTTTACTAAGAGTGCAACAGCTTATCAAAAAACATAGAAATAAATGTAGGCTACTCTGCTACAAATGTGTTTGTCAAGGGGTCACTGTCCAGGGTCATGGGAGGCGCGGCGCAACGCGCCGCGGCGAAAATTGTGTCTGTATTTTGCTCAAAGATGCCAATGCACAGTACAGAAATAAACAACTGCTTATCTGAATACAAAAAAACTACAGACACTGACTTTACAGTTGTGCAATTTTGTTTGCTATGTGAAGGTACAACTTTTGTGCAAACATGCAGACAGAACAAAGCAAAGTTCTACTGGTGCAATATTATGCAGACACACTAAATACAAATAATGGACCATACACTCACACTGCGGTACAATCGCGCGCGCAAAGCTGCATACACAGAGCAGCTGATAGAGAAACGCTTGGAGACACATGTGCACATTTATTTACTGCAGATCGCGGCCTTTCGCGCAGTTATGACCATGCAAAAGCACACATCGCGCGTGTTAGTACATTAATTGTGCACCACTAAAAAAAAAAATTATTATTTTTTTTTTTT
Organism: Hyperoplus lanceolatus; assembly: GCA_026929865.2. Classification (NCBI taxonomy): domain Eukaryota; kingdom Metazoa; phylum Chordata; class Actinopteri; order Uranoscopiformes; family Ammodytidae; genus Hyperoplus; species Hyperoplus lanceolatus. The sequence continues at coordinate 1,137,820 of CM049404.1, read as the reverse complement.
GGGGTCGGTCGGTGGTTAAGGCGGGGGCCAGTAAATATTCCTTCGCGGGCCGTACCTGGCCCGCGGGCCGCCTATTGAATAGCCCTGCTCTATAGGGTTTAAGTCTGGAGATTGACTTGGCCAGTCTAAAACCTTCCATTGCTTGCCCCTGATGAACTCCTTTTTTTGGATCATTATCTTACTGCATGATGAAGGATCTTCCAATCAGTTTGGTTGCATCTTTCTTTAAATTGGAAGAAAACAAATGTTTCTGTGGACTTTTAAGTTCATTTTGCTGCTGCCATCATGTGTTAGGGGAGAACGGGGTAAGTAGGCACACTTTTTACTCTAGTGAGAATTGCTTATCACCTAAACATCTTTCAATAGTCATTCCTACATTAAATTGAAGCTTAACGTGTAGGCTTGAAATGTGTACCCCTCACTTTTTCTATCTTATTGTAATTAAGAAGAAATTAATCATCAAAGACACCCTTACACACTGTGACAACCAACCCCATCAAGGGGTCGGTTGTCAAACACTATGGGGTTGTTTGTCACAATGTTATCTTAATGGGAATAATCTTAAAAAGAAGGCAAGAAAGTAGAACTAAATTTGAAAGTTTAATTGCATTGTCAAGTTGACAAATAGGCCTACATAACTTACTGTAGCTGGTCTAGTTTGGGATGCACTGGGTTGTTTTGATTTTGTTGCCCTTTTTTCTTTTGCATGCTAGCTGCCTTTTCCTGCTCTATCCTTTCCTTCTCTGGGGTGTCAGTGAGGATACAGCTTGACCATTCCTTTCGTTATTGGGTTCCTTTTCTGGCTGCAGCCTTGAGATAACATGTGACAACCAACCCCCCAAAAAATGTGACGACCAACCCCAACTTGAATTTGTTGCTAGCATCAAGGCCAACAACCATCTGACAACTAATTAGCTTGCTAACCACAATCTAAACTATAGTTTACCCTTCACACTTTGTATGGGTAACAAGGGTTTTGTTATAAACCCATTGTGTAAAAGCCTAGAAGAAAAATACTGAAGAGCTAAATATTTTCAATTTGACATGAAAAACACAAACAGTCGTCTCACCTCAAATTCAGCAGTCTAACTCCAAGGAAGACTATGTAGGTGACCTCTGATCCGAATTCTGGATATTTACATACCAAAATTTCACAGACAGCGCCTTCTGGTTCCGAGACATAACGATTGTGACAACCAACCCGTGTGACAAATTACCCCATTCTCCCCTACTGTGTTGTTGTCAAGATGAACCTTTACCAAAGTGATGGAAAGGCTAAAGTTTGGAGAAAGAAAGTTTCTGCTTATGATCCCAAACATACAAGCTCATCTGTGAAACACAGTGGAGGCAATGTCATGGCTTGGGCTTGCATGGCTTCTTCTGGGACGGCCTCATTATTCTTCATTGATGATGTAACATGATGGCAACAGCAAAATGAACTCAGAAGTTTACACAAACATTTTGTCTGCCAATTTAAAGAAATATGCAACCAAACTGATGGAAGATCCTTCATGATGCAGCAAGATAATGACCCAGAACACACTGCAAAAACAACAAAGGAGTTAATCAGGGTCAAGAAATGGAAGGTTTTAGACTGGCCAAGTCTATCTCCAGAGTTAAACCCTATAGAGCATGCATTTTACCTGCTAAAGAGGAGTAACCCCCCAAAACAAACAGCAACTGAAAAAGTCTGCGGTGAAAGCCTGGAAAAGCATCACAACAGAAGAATGCAAAAGTTGTGATGTCAATGGGTCTCAGGCTTGATGCAGTTATTGCAAGAGCAGGATTTGCAACAAAATATTAAGTTTTATTCACTTTAATTTATTTTATGTCTATCTGTTCCAATACTTTTGCTCACCTTAAAATGTGGTGTTCCTTTAAAAATAATGCTATCTTATGTGTTGTGTATCAGATCCAGATGTTAATACCTGGAAATGAAAGCTGAAATGTTGATCTATTGTCTCATTCATATTTTGGTGTCAAACCCAAATGTTTTCAGTCTACAGCAAAAATATAGTTTTTTCTAGCCAAATAAACGTGTGTAGCTTCTATATGCCAGGGACACGGCTCTCTCTACATTAAAAAAACACTATCTATAGATCAGCGCGCAGCGGTTAAGTTACTGTTCAACAAAAGGAGCATTAAGGCTACGGCTTCACAGTAAAAGCATTTCATTGGCTAAACATTAATAGCATTTCACTGGACAAACGTGAGTCGACTTTTATTTTGAAGTACACCTAACAGGAAAGTAGCCGCTCACAAAGCCTAGGGCCCTATGAAATCTGTTTTATTTTTTTCCAAATTCAGTTTTATTTTTTCACAAATTCGCTGACTTCCGTTTTTTACAATTAACACTCATTTCGTCATCAGAACGAGTGTCTAATTATTGCGAACAAATAATATTCTAACAATTTAATCAGATATAAGGCTAAAATTAAAATACATCACAACATTGCACTGTTTTTAGTGCTTAAAAAAAGCGAAAAAACAAATTTGTTGGGTATAGGCTATAACAGAAAATAAAGCCATTCATTTTGTGCTTCAAGTGAAACATTAAATATTATTTTTACATAAATAATAAAGTCCTTATTAACTTTGCAAGAAGCTGGACTAGAGTGAAAATTGGACAAGGCTCTATAAGTCCATGGCTTTTACCTGTGGGACAGCGCTTCACCCAACAGCGGGCTGCAACACCAACCTACAGTCTATTGTGCGATGGAGAGTTAGTTAACATTAGCATCAGCGTTAGCCGACATCACGGCAACAGCTGAATAATGTAACACATTACACAAGTTACACTACATGAAAACAACGGGCTGTAGACGCTAGAGTTATAATTGCGTGTAGGAAACATTGTTGAGACTGGAATTTCGTACCACAGCGGCCGTTCCATAATACAACACTTCCTTTAGCAATGGCTGAATATAAGACCTCCTTGTGCTGTGTATCTGCGGGAGCGAGTGGCATTAATAACTTAAAAACAGTAAACGTTTAACATGATTACGTGCTTTTAGATGCTTTAATCATATGCCGAATTTATAAACAGACTATATTATTAACAATAAATTAAGTTATGTACATGTCAGAGTTACGTACATGGATACATTCATAAGTAAACATTGAATAGACAGATTTGTGAAGGGGGTTTGGCGCTGTGTGTTACATTAGCGATCCAGCAGCCAGGCTCTACTTTTCACGGCAGTAGTTTGGTCTTTAGTTGTCGCCAAACCAAAATTCCTCCCTAGTTCTGCTTTAATTTCAACCGTGTCGTTTCCCTTTGCCTTGGAAATTGAATTTCACCAAAATAATGGCGAATTCCGTGACATTCCGTGTTAACAAGCAGATTCAGTTTTTATTGCCCGATTCCGTGATTCCGTCCGCGTTGTCGTTATCGCGGAAATCATAGGGCCCTAAAAGCCCCTTCACTATCAGAATGTCTTCTGTTTTCACAAGTTCAATGCGGTGAAATAAGAGGACAGAAAGCTTGTAATTTACAATACTTGTAATCCCAAGCTTACACCCACCGCTTTATGAACGTTAGTGGCATTAATTTTCGGTTACAGTAAGGTTTTATGCATGAAATTGTACCGGAAAAGCTATCTACTACTACCTTGTACCGCCAACTGCTGGCCTGGCATGCTTACTACATCGATTTCCTCTGAAAACATGTGTACGAGTGAAGATGTCAGATAAATCGGGGGTTTTTTTTTTTTAAACCAAAAACGGGAAAACTGTCACGTTTTCACCGTGAGAAAAGGGCCTAAGACCTCTGCGCCTCCATTAAAGTTTCAGTATCAAAGTATGTAAACCCAATTACAAAACAACAATGAACAGTTCAAAATCAGTAAATATACATTTCCAAGTTAACAGTCTTTTAAAGGTGAATTGAGCGGTTTATTTGTGTTAATATATGTGTTATATCACTCCATATTCCTACAGCAATCACTTCAACAGAGTGCGGACGTCATATCACAGGTCTCCAAGTCATTCTGATTTGCAGTAACAGCCCAATTAAAATGTTGTAGTATCCCGATTTTCAATCAGGAGAGAGAACGCTACAAACCGTCACTCGTCTTACTCATATATATTATATACACTCCATGGTCTCACTACCGGTGCACGCCATTGCAACAGATGGGTGAATGTGTATGCGCCTACAATGGCGGAGGAGGTAAAAATCCTTCCCAATGTCTGTTTTGATGGTTTTTATCATGTTTTATCCGGTTTTATCACACTTATGGATCCGAGATGATGCTAGATAACTTGCTGCTTGAAGACCGCAATGCATTAATGTGGTGACGTAGGGACGAGCGAGGGGACTGCTAACTGCAGTAACTGACAGGAAGTTAGCTAAAAGAACCATTCCGCTTACAGCTCCTGATTTGATTTGATTTGATTTGATAAATCTTTATTGTCCCCGAGGGGCAATTTGTTCTGCATTCAGTAGTAGAAACACAACGTCACACAACAAACAAATAATCATACTAAATACAAAACACAGAATATAAAAACATTAAAGCACAAAAACATATGGGAGACATCATGGAATATAATCATTTACATTGCTTAAAAAAAGACAAAGCTACTACCCTAATTTGTTTAGGAAGCCAACAGCTGAGGGAACAAATTATTTTAAATATCTGTTTGTCTTGGCCCTCTTCCTGTAAGTATATCTCCTTCCTAGTGGCAGGAGTCGAAACTCTGCATGTAGAGGATGTAGGGGGTTTGACAGAATGGCCTTTGCCTTCCTAGTGGCTCTGACTTGGTAAATATCGCCAATGTGTTCCAGGTCAAGGCCAATGATCTTTTGACTTAACAGAACAATTTTTCCAAGCCTTTTCTTATTGCTCAGACTGAGGTTACCGAACCAAGAGATCATTCCAAATGTTAAAATTGACTCGATAAAAGATGAATAAAACATTTTTAAAATCGATCTGTCGACATTAAAACTCCTCAGCTTCCTCAGGAAAAACAGCCTCTGATTGGCCTTCTTACAGATGGAGTCTGTATTCTCATTGAAAGTCAATTTGTCGTCCAGAATGGTGCCGAGATATTTATATGTGTTGACTGTCTCCACAGCTACGCCACTGATTACAGTGGGTGCTGTGTCAGGAACATTCCGGCGGAAGTCGATTTTCATTTCTTTTGTCTTTGAGACATTTAGTTGGAGATATGAACTATCACACCACTTGATAAAATTGTCCAAGACAGGCCCATGTGTTCTTGCTAAGCTAAACTAACTGCCCAGTAGTTCATACGATACCAGATGTTTACACAGCGCTCATAGCCGTGCTTGGGTTCTGGTCTTTTGGCAGGAAAAAGGGGTTCTGCTTGGCAGGGTCGGTCGTGATGCAGCTCTATTGAGCTGGTCCTTTGGTTCTTCAGTAGCGGCGTGCTAACTGGCGTTGTTGTCTCTGGGCTACGGTTGTAGTTTAGTAGTTCTTCTTCTTCTTAAAGGGTCTGGCCTTGGTAGGAGCTTGGTCTGTTCCCTGGTTCTTCTGGTTCCTCTTTGGGTTGCTTGTAGGCCTTTCACACAAAAAAGAACCATGAGCCAGTCCCGGGCTGGTGCTGGGGCCAGTTCAAAACTGGTTACAGCCTTATCCCAGTTATGAACCGGTTGGTTTCACAACGACCAGAGCCAGCCATGGAGCCGGCAAGAGAGCAACGTCATGACGTCACTGTAAACGTGTGTGTACGTCGCCCGACGCCGCTGCTCTCGCGGCTAACGCTAAAGCTAGCGCTAGCTTTAAGCACAACAACAGCGGCGAATACGTCTTATTTTTACACGTGTTGGCTCTCACTTTATCTGTGTGTGTGTGTGTCTCCGTTTGTCGCGCTGCTCGGCTCAGTGGGCTCTGTGTTTATATGTCCATGCTGTGAAGGTGCTGCCTGCTTCAGCGTTTACTTTCATGTTACTTCAAAATAAAAGCCAACGTTTGTCCAGTGAAATGCTAATGTGAAGCCAAGTGAAATGCTTGTAATGTGAAGCCGCAGCCTTAATGCTCTATTTGTAACTTAACTGCAGCGCGCTGATCTAAAGATAGTGTTTTTCAATATAGAAAGCCGTGTCTCTGGCATTACCGGTGGTGACACAAGTTTATTTTGCTAAAACAGGACCCATACAGCGTATTTTTTCGCCGGTCAATTTAAGCCGTTTGTTTAGCGGGTTAACTGTTAAATTAAACTTTTGCCGTGGTCGGTCGGCAAAACAGAACATTGCTCTTATTGCTAATGAAAGATTTGAATGCCGTCTTCCAAATCGTAAAGGGTCGAGGCCAAAGCCGTCTCAAACTCAAACAACATATCCGGATCCATCTTTGTCTACTATCACGGCTTCGACGGGGCATGCACAGCACTGTTGTCATCCGGTTACGTCCGCCCCAGGGCACCATACATAGGGCTCTAGCCCGCCCATATCAAGAAAGGACGAGTTGATTGGTAGCTCAGGATTTCTTGACATATTTAATGAGATTCAATGGAGAATGTCTAGACCAAAAGGCACAGCAAATTTAATTTGCCAGCGCCTAGTGGCAGGTCTGGATTTCCAGGAAAATGAAAACGTGCATTTCGCACAATAAGTGATCTTTGAAGGTTGAGCCAGCGATTCTGTTGTTGTCTTGTTGTCAAAATCACTTTTTGCCAAAATTTGTTATTAACACTAGGATTGTTCTGATTGGCCATCGGATCGTTAATCAGCGATTAAAGGGATGGATAACGATTTTTTTCACCAAGACGATTGGATCTCCTATGAAGTCAACTTTAACTAACTTACAATCATAAGATGTTTAGGGCTGGCCCGAATGCCATTTTTCAGGCTTTGAGTATTCGTTGGTTTTTCGGAGCGAATATTCGGATATTCGTTCCAGAAAAACACACCATCAAACCAACATTAATAATGCCAATGTACTCACTGAAACCGAGGGTGTTAGCCGAGACAGCAAGCTGCATAGTTTGTTGATGCTTTAATAACTTTCGAACGGTAGTAAAGTCGGAGTTCCTTACTTTTTCTCCGTGGAGGCAAACAGCTGTTTTTCCGTTCCAAATCAGCTGTCCTCCGCGCCACCGTAACCCATTCAGGAGCTTATCAATTCATCCAGGAACGTGCATATTTTCGGCGATTTATAAATCCATACAAAGATCCAATATTGATAGTCTTTTGTGTCCATATTATATCCATTATTGACTGCCTATTCCCATGATGCAAGCAAGTCACGGTTGATGATGGCTGAATAGCATGGCAGAATGTAAACAAACAGCTGAGCTAAGCTAACGTTAGCATTACGTCAAGCATTACATTTCCTTCCGAAATTGCGCTAATGTTGTGGTAGCCTATAGAGTTATTAGGAACACAATCTATTCTTCCTCCATCTCTCTTTCCCTCCTGCGCTTGGTGCCGGTTTTAGTTTGCCTCACTCTGGTAACATCACGTAGCCTACTACAGCTGATATCACCGGTTGCGCTTTGAAAGGTCAGTGGCCAACTAGGTCAAAGTTCAAATAATTCGATAATATATTTTAAATGAACGTCTAATTTGTATTTTACAATTGTTTTATAACTTGTGTATCTAAATATTATTTGCTGACAAAATATACTGCAGTTTGAGCTACCTTTGCAAAAAAAAAATAATCCCGAATACTGAATTGAGCTCCGAATACTAATTTAACAAACAAATTGCGCATAGAAGACACAGACACACGCCAAGCATCAACATTAGGCATAGTAAAAAGGGATCTGTATGGATAGAGCAGCGTTTCCCGTTGTATCCTACAGCAGGGTTTTTCCTGCATTGAGAAAGTTTTGGCGCGCGCCTATGCGGATTTATCCAGCGCCAAAGGAAAATCAGGAGCGCCAAAATGATAAAGATTGAGAATAAATATAGCTATTTAAAACCTATCCAAATTCAGCCCAATTTAAGTCATCCTTCTTGAGGGGCTAGGCAATAACTTGAATTTCATTTTCGATTACTATTACGGCTTCCCTCAATCATGAAAACAAAATAATCGTTATTAAACTATCATTGATCCGCACGCCGGGGCATGCAGGCTTGTAAATGCAGCGAACCCTTCTGCTATGCGCTCCGCTCGGCCCCTCCCTCACCTGATAGTTATATCGGCTGGTCCAGAGAGTACGATGGAGATGTTACGCATTGCCGGGTGTTATGAAAAACTTCTAGATGACGAGAATAAAGGTAAAACTAATTGTGTTGTCTTTTTTTATTTTTCATTTTTATTTTTTTATTTAAGTGATGCGGTACATGACAAAACAGTGCGAGACATGACAAAAACACCATTGTTTGTGGGACAAGACTACATGAACACATTTGGAACACGACAAGCTGTTGGAGACAAGGCAACAACAACAAAACAAAAACAAAAAACGACAAGTAATACAGATAAATAAATAATAATATATATTATATATATACGATAAACAAATTGGAAAAAAAATAATAAAATAATAATAATAATAATATATACATATAAATACAGAAATAGACTAGTAGTAGCTCATGGCATATTGAAATAGTGGATGTGAGTGTGTTTGTGTGGGTGTTTGTTGGGAGGGAAAAGTACTGAGGCTAATTTCTGTGGGTGGTTGTACAGGTAGAGTTTGGCAGAGTAATTGAGAATAAAATCAGAAATTAAAGTAAATAACTGGATAGTGCGTCTCTTCCTCCCCTGCTTCGCTTCCTCTCCTCATGAAGTCACTCCCCTATCTTTTATTTTATTTTTTATTAAATTAAAACTTTAATTCTTAATGAGGCAGGAGGGGCTCATCTTCCAGTCGCCGCTGGACCCTAGGGAGGGCTGATGGATTGGATTTATATAGCGCTTCTCTCGCACTCAAAGCGCGTTTACAGGGCTCCAGCTATCATTTATTCACACACAGTCATAATGGAGGTGGTGAGCCATTCAGCGCCTGTGGCCCCTCCGACCACCACCTCAAGACATACCGCAGTCGTGCACATTCACACCAGACAAGGTGGGTGAAGTGTCTTGCCCAAGGACACAACAACCATGACACAGGTGGCAGTGCGATGAAATGATAAAGATTGAGAATAAATATAGCTATTTAAAACCTCTCCAAATTCAGCCCAATTTAAGTCATCCTTCTTGAGGGTTTGGGCAATAACTTGAATTTCATTTTCGATTACTATTACGGCTTCCCTCAATCATGAAAACAAAATAATCGTTATTAAACTATCATTGATCCGCACGTCGGGGCATGCAGGCTTGTAAATGCAGCGAACCCTTCTGCTATGCGCTCCGCTCGGCCCCTCCCTCACCTGATAGTTATATCGGCTGGTCCAGAGAGTACGATGGAGATGTTACGCATTGCCAGGTGTTATGAAAAACTTCTAGATGACGAGAATAAAGGTAAAACTAATTGTGTTGTCTGAAAACACTTCAGACTCACAACAAACTAAAATAATGTGCAAGATATGTCACGCGCGGATACGCGAGTCACGTGACATACGAGACCGCGAGAGAGAGAGAAAAAAGGCATATACGACCTGATCTGCACCTCTAAACATCCCAACCAATGTGTTTATTCACTTTAAGTCGAATCATAGTGGTCTATGACCAAGCAATCAATTAATAAAAAACACAGGAGTTTAAAGCTCCTTGACTCCTGCCACCACAACTGTCAACACTACAATGCAACTGCCTCTCCAGCCAGCTCCATGACATAAATAAATCATGCCCTTACATTTAATGCTATTAAAAGACGTGCCCTATCAACACCATTTATAACTGGTTATTTTTATTTTGACATATTTATTTTATGCAATTATTAAAAATATGTTTCACTTATTTAGCCTATTTCTATTCTCCCTGTTTTCAGTTCAATTAGGCCTTTGTTTAAAGTCCAAAGTCATGGTGTTATTAGAAAAAACCTTGTTAAAAGTAAAATAAACGCATAATGTTCTTAAATCAATGATTAACTGTCTTTAATAATCGTGATAACACAATGTGATTACTCAAAATAATCATGATTATGATTTTTTCATAATCAAGCAGCCCTACCTTCTTGCAATTTCCATGGTTTAGATAAATTAGAAACAATTAAAGTATTAAATAGGTAGGCCTAGTCATTATTAGTATTTTGACTTCATATCTACAGGGTTGTTTATTGTGATTTCATAAGCGTCAGTGAGCTCCATGGTAACGCAGTGATTGACAGGCTGACTGAAATGCTCTTCATCTGGACAGAAACTGCCCTCTCCCAACCCCACACCCTCTTAAAATACATAAACCGTTTGCCTTTACTGTTGCATAGTCGCGACCCCAAAAAAAGTTGGTCGCGTACTGACCCCCCAAAGGCCCATTCTGAGCCAGGAAAAACCCTGTACAGCTGGGCTGCCTAATGATATAAGCCCCCATAAGGCTGATGGATTTAGACTATTAATTGATTTTTGCGAGAGAAGAGATAAGATAGCGATCGGATGGTCTTTTGGCCATCCCTAGTGAACATGATTGGGCGATCTGAAAGAAGACCTGATTGCCCGACCCTAATTAACACTGGATTCTTTTCAGCGCACACAAAGTAGGTATAGGATCGTGAGGAGATTTTCAAAAAGTGATTTTGACAACAAGCGTTCTCCAGAATCACTAACTCCACCTTTAAGTATAAGTAGCTGTTAGGCTTGTATACAACATTTGAAATTGGTAGAAAGTGTTTTTTGCAGTTTCAATCAAAGATTTTTTTTATTTATTTAAAAAGCGATCAAACCAATGATATGTACCAACCTTGAGCGCCTCCAGAGACAAGAAGCCAAAATGGGAGAGGAAGAGGCGCGCTGTCTGGAACTCCTGTGAGGGTGGAGGGGGTTTGCAGTCTGTCTGTGGGTCAGGGAAACGCCTGGCCTTCCAGATGTCCTCACTGTGTCGATCCAGCGCCGTCTCATACTCTATCTGCTTGGTCATCAGGATACGAAGCCTGTCGTGCTGAACTTCCAGCTGGAAGGAGGTGGGGGGGCATATTTCAAAGACAATTTTAAGGGGCGTACATTGCATTAATTCAGCATGAACCCAAAAGGAGAAAGTCCCACAATACATAAAATGAGCTGTCACCTCCCAAACCAGATGTGAAAAGAGTGGAGAATGAGTAACCAAGATCAGGGAGTCTGCAATAGGATTGATCCCATCCAGTACATCAGCTCTAGTTCAGCATTATTGAAGAGGACTTTTTTTTCCAAGCGTAGTTCAGCCATGTATTACTATGCTAGCTCTAAGTAGAACAGCTGATGAAGGAGTAATACGCTGCACCGCACCAGGCCAGTTGACTTAGAAATACATGAAAAAATCCTACACGTAGCGTACAATTGAACAGATATCTATTTTTTGGTGAGCATTTCTATAATATGTGGTTATTATTTCTTCACCCTGTCACACAGGTTCTGCAGACCTTTAGTTAGCTATTGGATTAAGACGATCATGTTGTTCACCAAAGCACATCAAGAGGCACCAAAGTGAAATATCGTCTCTCAAACAACTCACGTGCGGGTTATTATTCATCAGTGTATTTGTAGCTCTGGAATCATCCTGCCAGCCCATACAACACACCTGAGTTTGTATGATAATAATAATATTATTATTCATTCACTGCATGGCTATTTTAGCCTCAACAATCTTCTTTTGGCTCATGCGTGTAGTTATTGGACAATAGGGCTGCACGATATTGCCCAAAATGATTATCACGATTATTTTGGTCAATATTGATATCACGATATTTTACCACGATTATTCAGTAATTGTAGTGAGTAAAATATTTTTATTGGATTGTCACGTAAACATAACAGCGCTTTCATATCCATGTGATCGGCTATGCAATATTACTGATAATGTACATATATTTGCATAAATATAATAAATATTTACCTGAAGTCAATGCATTTCCACAAAGAAAATATAAATCAAAATATTGCACCAAAACTTGACTCAAAATCAAATCAACAGAGCACTGCTTTAACTTTTCCTTGTGCTACATTTCTGTTGAATAACACATCTTTGTTTCCTCACCTGACCTCATTGCATCTCCTAAAAGCAAAATATAAAATATTTTACTCCATTCATTGTACCTGCATGATGGATGTGTATAAAACTTGATTTTGAACTAAATAAAATTGTGCCCACAATGTATAACTAAAATAAGTATATTATGAGCTGCGCCCTGTCAAAATAAATCACAACCTATATGGCTCTACTATGTCGGAATTTAATTTGAAAGGACGGAGACGGGAAGTGGCAGTTAACACTCAGCAACACGTTAGTTAAATGTTGCTGCCTCTCATGCCTTTACTCCCAACGCGAGGTTTCATCTTCGCTTCAGGTCGTGTGTACGCTGAGGCACTGACTGTATGGAGTTATTAGCAACCCTGGGAGCTTGTCTAATAACTGGAATAGTCATTGCAAACCCACTAGGTTCTTATGTAATGAAAACGTAGTTCAATACGCCAGTAAATAGGAACGACCAAGGATACGAACTAGCAACGGTGGAATAGTCTACTCGCCCAGCTAGACCGCTTCAGCTGACTGAAGGCTCCGGCTCAGCTGTTAGCCACAGAGCTGTTTTGCTAACACAACTCAAGACTCGCACACTGTACAAACAGTAAATGTAATCGGCCAACATGCTTAACCAGAGCTCCATCTAGCTAACAAAGCATTATCCCCCAAAATCTATAACACAATTCACGGAGAAAATGACTGCCGAACATTTACATGGCGGGCTGCAGCCTGAAGCAAAACGTACTCACGTCGTCTTGCTGGAGTCCTGTCGGACATTAACCATGACTCCTGTGTTCCCTGCTCTCCTGATACATGCAAAGACGTGTTGAAAAAGTATTCCATTGTTTTCTGAACGAGTAGCCCTGTTTGTGGACGTCTATCCATCAAAACTATGACGTAGGTCCTTAGGTGACCCGTTCGCTATACATTATACTCTTGACAGCGGTCTGTCTGGCTGGATAACAGACCTGGCAAAGTGTCATGTAATAATGGGTTATAAATCCGGCCCCACACAAAAAAAGAGACTAACAAGGGGATGTAGCCTATGTGATTTCACAAGCGCAGATGTCTGCTCTCACTCGCGCGATAAGCAGCAGCTTGCTTCTTCGCGCGGCTCTTGGAGTGCTTTCTATCTATGCGGGCAGAAAATTGTTCACACTTTGGGGGCGGAGCCACTGGACTTACATTGACAGCTCTCGGGGAACCTGGGGTTGCCAGGTTGGAGCATGAACAGGCACATGATCAGCGAGTGGTTTGGGGAGGGATTGATTTGCTTCGCAGCTGAGCACACATTTAAAATATCGCACATTCATGTACACGTCATCGTGGGAAGCCAATATCGTCATCGCGATGAAAATTCGATATATTGTGCAGCCCTATTGGACAATGAGTCATAGTGTGGATACAAGATCAAATACAGGGTTCAACAGGTAACACATCTCACCTCTTTGCTGACGATGTCATCTAGGTCAGGAATACTGACATCCGCTTTGACGAGAGGAATCTTGTCCACCTCTTCAGGGAAGGGCCTCTGCTTGACGTTGTACTTGATCCCCACGTCATTTTTGGGCGTGGGCCGGCCCTCTGGAACAAACACCTGCTGTGGAGGGAGGAGAAGAGCAGAATGGAGGAGAGTGGTGTTATCAGCGATAACAGAATCAATCAATCAATCAAACTTTATTTATAGAGCACAATATGAGACCCCAGTCTTTTCAAAATCTCACTCTGTGACTGAAAACTAATGACTAGTTGTCTTCAGGTGTGAGTTGATTGTCTTTAGATGTAAGAGGGTTTTAGTCTTCAGTCTTTTCAAAGTCTTTTAAAAGTCCTCTAGTGTAAGCCCAGCATAAATATAAGCAGAATTTAGTTGACTAAATATACAGCGGACTTAGTCGACTAAGTGTTTCTTTCTTCATTGAATGGTATTAAGTTTTGAATATGCAATACAGACACAGATTTAATGGTTGAAATACAAAACATGTATTCTATTCTATCCCAATAATCTCACATAAAATCAGTGTACCTGACTGGATAGGGGGAAGGGGGGGCTTTAAGAGCCTGTGCCCGGGGGCCCATTATCTCATTATCTGTCTATGAACCAACTGGATTCCACAATCTTTTTTCTTTTTGCGGGGAGCATGCACAAGCATTATTTATAAGAAAATAAAAAAAATAAGTGGGGGGCCCACACTAGGTCTTGAAACTAGGTCTCAGTCTTCGTCATCATATCTGCCTTTTTATTTAGTTTTTATTTAGTTTACATCCGTGAAAAAGGTTTGTTGACTAATAATTTTCGTCATAGTCTTAGTCAACGAAATTAACACTGGTGTGATCTCACCCTCTGATTGGCCCGAGCTCCTCTGGGTTGGTGGAAGAGCTGCATGGTCCAGGCATGTCTGCCAGCCGTCCCTCGGATCAAAACAGTGACTGATGGACTGGGGTCTGTGAGAACAGAGATGTACAATAGTTTATTCATGTATTAATAACAATGTAGAATTGTCACTTTAATGTGTAATACAACTAGTATCATCAGAGGCTATCTATTCTTACTTTAAAGCTGCAGTTGATAATTGTAGCCGTTGGGATTCCAAAGTATGATCAAAAACTTGCATAACCTTAACCCATGCATTTCGCTCTAATTACCTTTTAGCCTGTCATCTTGGTCTCATTTGAAATTCTCAATAAATGTCATATCCTAGTGTGTGCATTAATAATTGTAGAAAAATTAATAGGGGTGCACTGATTGTAATTTAGACAAAATAATCTAACCTGCCAATTGCAATTTTTTGCTTATTCAGAATTATTTCTCCCCATAAATTTAATATCTATATATGTTTTGGATATATATCATTACTATATTCATAATAATATTTTTTTTTGGTAAATGTCCTTCTGTTAATTAAAACCTAACTTTAAAACATATAGCCTATTAAATAAATAAGTATACATATTGGTACAATTTAGGATAAGTTAAAGCCACTACGAGTAAGTCGGCACGTTGGCGACACCTTTGAACAAAAGCGGTAGTATTTTAACGAGGCCAGCTGTCGTGAAGCTGTTTTCTAGCTCGTGGAGGGAGTGCAAGATTCAAATAATCAGGAAGCAATATGGTGCGTGTCCGTGTGTTGAAAGTGTGGAGGGCACCGGACTCTTTTCGGCTCTGTGAGTCTATGGGTGACACAGCATCAACTAATGGCAGTAAGTGCTATACACACCTGATTGCAATGAGTTGATGCATTGTCACCTCTCACGGAGCTGAACGAGTCCGTGTCCTCACACCAAGCGAATGAACGAGAGATGGCAGTTAGTTAGTATGGATCACGATGAGGTAATGTGTTTATGTTGTAAATAATGACTATTTCAGATGAATAATGGTCATCTGATGATGCTGGTGAGGCAAAGTAAACTTTGTTTTAGTAGGCTACCGCTCATTCATTTAGGAGTAAACACTGCAGTCTAGGTTCGCTGCGTGAAATTGTGTATACGTTGCTTGGCAACGCCCTATCACTCTCCCTTTGAGCTTTTCTTCATTGCATTTTCTTTTTTTTCTTTGATGGTTCAGCCCCGTTATCAGTCATTATGAACAAACAACTGTCTCAAACAAGGCTCCCGCTCCCCTTCCCTCACCTGGAGCCATAGGCTTCTCAAATCGCGTTCCTGCGCCGCACTGAAATCTGCGACCAATACGGATATGTGACCATAGAGCATGCACGCGTGAACCGAAAATCGGACTGGGTGTACGACCAGATCAAATGCAGTAATAAAAACTATATAAAAAAGTCTTTCTTTGCACAGATGGTCTCGTTTGCTGTTAAAGGTAATTTATGATTATGAGAGGAAACATGAGGCTGTTTAAAAGATATTTAAATGTTACTCGTTGCTGCTTTAAATAGGTTGTTGTGAATGTGTTGGGAGTAGTTCTTCAGTGGCTTATCAGTTATTTCAAACTTTGTTTACATAGACTACTGTTGTTGACTGCTCTCTGCAGCTGAAGCAGTTGATTTTCAAGCTAGCGCACTGCAGGGCTGTAAAGCGCTAACTTCCTGTTCTTACCGGCTTCAAAAAAGTCAACTCACGTTTGGCTAGTAACAGGCTTTTAATGTGAAGGCGCACAGGAAATGTTCTGTTTGCACACACGCTAACTTAACTGCGTGCCGTCTCCTTCCGGTTATTACCGTTGGTGAAGTGTATTAGACGCTAGTTTCGCCGCACAAGCACAGGTCCCGAGCACACATCATTCACCAGCCAAAGTGGAGGGTGGACTCAATAACTTACTTGCCTAAGACTACATTTACCCGAATTTGGAGAGTGTTAATGTAGAGCACTCTAAGCAGTGTTGAGCAGCACTCCTCTGTGTCTCAGACAGACAGCATCTGCTCATTAGCACTCGTGCGAGTGTACTAGTATTCATCATCGCACGTGATCAATTTCAGTAGCAAATGCGATCAAAACTGTCGCACTGTACAGCCCTGCTACTGGTTATTATGAGCAATTGATAAGCAGGACCTAAGACTTTGATTCAAAATAATGTGATTAAAATTACAATGTATCCTTATACAAAGACCTATAGATACAAATAAAACAAAACAATTCATGAATTTCAAGGGTGTAGGTTGTCATTTCCTGCATTCTGGTGAATTTCTATGCACCAAATGTATGTAAAGTAGTAGGCTAATTGACAACATTTAGGTTCCTGGTGACAAAAATAGAATAGAATACAATGCAGTAATATCATGCATTCTGTATTGCTTTCAAATATTTATTCTCCTGTATTGTTCAAAAATTTGATTTAAACTGTAAAAAAAAAAGGTCATTATTCGTCTCTATCATTGAGAATGAAGTGACTGCTGGTATGTTACTTGCCTGCAATCTTCAAATATTTAAAAATAATAAAGTGAATAAATAAACACTTAGTCACTACCACTAGTTTAAAGTGGCAGTGACTAAGTGTGCAGTGTTGTGGAGGAACAGAATGCCCTGTCGGTTATTGATGGATACGCCTTGATTCAAAGCGGTCTAACGGTCAAAGAAAGGCTGATAAGTTACTGACTCTGCTCATTCCCAAGAGGCTGCTCCAGCATGGCTAGGATCACAGAGTTGTCCAGGACAAAGTAGCGGAAGTTGCTGGCTCCCGTGGCACTGAGTCTGGCGTAGCGGATCAGAGTGTCTTCATTGAGCAGGCTGCAGGTGGAGGAGGTCCCACTGGGGGAAGGGAAGGCCCCCAACACCTGCATGATACTGGGGAACACCACAGCAGAACCAGCAACAGCATCAATATACAATGTGCAAAAGTTAATTTATTTCAGTAATTCAACTTTAACCCATTGATGACGGCTGCTGCGCGATGCCACATTGTATCTCCTGCCTGATGCTGCATCATGCAGCATTGTTACTTTATCTAATTTTCATGGCGTGCGCAACATAGAATGCACCGTCATTGGTTCAAATACACATGAGGTGGGTTTTGTTGATTTTTTTAAGACCACGTGACCACCCAAAAAATGTGTGGTTTGCCGAAAATCATGCCAATCAAAAAAATAATAAATAAATAATAATAAAAAACATACGCCAGCTGTGTCGGCGATAGTGTATTGCAGAACAGTTAGTGGCGTTTGGAGCGCAGAATCAAGGTCTACTATAGGCTACTGACGAAAATCACACAACACATTGCATCTATTTATTAACAATATTTATGAATTTAGGCTATATTCTGCTGCTCCAACTCAAATTCAGCCCAGCCAGGCGATAGTTAAGTTTCAGTTTCGTTTTCATCTCCGTGGTATACAGCCGTTTGGACCAGCTGATCGGCTCCCGACAGCAGGAGTCAGTCTGCGTTCCAGTTGTACTGGGAAATCGGATTTATGGTGCCAGTGATAACTGAACTAAATAATAAAATAAAGCTATCTTCTCCTTCCTATATCTTTATCTCTCCACTGCACACTCAGTCACTACTATCCATGCTAAAAGGAAGCAGGATTATAACCTCGTTTAGCACATTATTTCTAAATATTTTATATTATTTATTCTTTTTTTTTCTCCCCCATCTAATTTTGATGATTTTTAGAAAAATGTGTTGGTTTGTAAGTGCTAAGGGAGCATGTTTAAATAAAACCTGTGAACCTTAACTTTTAAATGTATTTTATTTCATGTTTCTATGTGCTACACAGGCTTAGATATTAAGGTTTTGGTAGACTTTACAATTCATACTATTTTTCAGAAAACCCTCAGGCATTAAGGACATGCATCCTAGATTGCCATAGTCATCAATGGGTTAAAGGTGAAAATAATATCTTATACAGACTCATTACATGCAAAGTGAGATATGTGAAGCCTTTATTTGTTATAATTGTGATTATTATGGCTTACAGTTTATAAAAAACCCAAATTCAAAATCTCAGAAAATTAGAATATTACATAAAATCAATAAAAAAAGGTTTTTAAATACAGAAATGTCGGCCCTCTAGAAAGTATAATCATGCATATGTACTAAGTACTTGGTTTGGGCCCCTTTTGCATGAATTCCTGCCTCAATGCGGCGTGTCATGGATGCTATCAGCCTGTGGCACTGCTGAGGTGTTATGGAACCCCAGGTTGCTTTGATGTGGCCTTCAGCTCGTCTGTATTGTTGGGTCTGGTGTGTATCATCTTCCTCTTGACAATACTCCATAGTTTCTCTATGGAGTTCAGGTCAGGAGAGTTGTCTGGCCATTCATGCACAGTAATACCATGGTCAGTCAACCAGTTACCAGTGGTTTATGGTACTGTGGGCAGGTGCCAAGTCTAGCTGGAAATGGAAATTGTCATCTCCATAAAGCTTGTCAACAGACAGAAGCATGAAGTGCTCTAAAATCTTCTGGTAGATGGCTGTGGTGACTTTGGATTTGATAACACAGTGGCAGCAGATGACATGATACCTCAAATCATCACTGATACAAATGAAATGTTGCGTTTCATTTTGAAAATCAAGGTCCCACAGTCTAGAGCAGTGGTGTCAAACATACGGCCCGTGACTTGTAGAGCACACAAAAGTAAGTCTCTAGCCCATTCCTGTGAGGAGTTATGATTTTTTTAAGAAATAACTAAAATGCTCACTCTAGGGGGCAGCCAAAATTTTAAAAAGCACATTTTAGCAACGTGGGAAATGGTAAATGGCAATCTTGCTTCACCGCTATTAATGTTTCCTCCAGTGCTTTATGGCAAAGTAAAAACCAAAAAAATATATATATATTTTTATTTTTAGTGCTGAACAATTAATGTACAAGCAAGCGTGGTGTGTCTGCGGCTCTGCACGCGAGAAACGAGCAGGAGCATGCTAGTGTAGGCCTACAAGATTTATTTCCTAATTTTCAATGCAATTTTTATGTTTTAAATTGGGAAAAAGTATTCCAAAACAACCAATAACGCCTGTATTTAAAAAGAAATCAAAACAGTAGAAGTTGCACTTTTATTTAATTGTATTTTGTACTGTCTGCATGTTTGCACAAAATGTGTCCCTGTACAAAGCAAACAAAATTACACAACTGTAAGGTCACTGTCTGTTGTATTTTTGTATTCAAATAAACAGTTCTTTATTTCATTAGTGCGTATTGGCATCTTTGAGTAAAATACCCCCAAAAATGTTGCCTCCTATTCCCATGGCCAGCAGCAACCTTTACTAAGACGTTTCCTGGGGGGTACAGAGATCCCTTGTGATCCGTGATAATGTAGATTACAAATGTAGGCTGAGTGATAAAGCATATTACTGAAAAACAAAGCTAAATATTTGGAGTTGACATATGTACGTTATTTTGCCATTATTTTACTGGTCCGGCCCACTTGAGGTCAGAGAGGCTGAATGTGGCCCTCGAACCAAAATGAGTTTGACACCCCTGGTCTAGAGGAAGAGTGGAGGGGCAAAAGATCCAAGGGGCTTGAAGACCACTGTCAAGTTTCAACAGTCAGTGATGATTTGAGGCACAATGTCATCTGATGGTGTTGGTCCACTGTGTTATCAAGTCCAAAGTCACCACAGCTGTCTACCAGGAGATTTTAGAGCACTTCATGCTCCTGTCTGTTGACAAGCTTTATGGAGATACTGAATTACTTTTTCCAGCAAGACTTGACACCTGTCCACAGTGCCAAAACCACAAGTAACTGATTGACTGACCATGGTATTACTGTGTTGATTGGTCAGACAACTCTCCTGACCTGAACTCCATAGAGAAACTATTGGCTATTGTCAAGAGGAAGATGAGACACACCAGACCCAACAATACAGACGAGCTGAAGGCCACTATCAAAGCAACCTGGGTCGCATTTAGGCAATAATTAGTGCAAAAGGGGCCCAAACCAAGTACTTAGTACAAATGCATGATTATACTTTCTAGAGGGCCGACATTTCTGTATTTAAAATTATTTATTTATTTATTTTATGTAATATTCTAATTTTCTGAGATTTTGAATTTGGGGTTTTCATAAGCTGTAAACCATAATAATCACAATTATAACAAATAAAGGCTTGAAATATCTCACTTTCAATGTAATGAGTCTATATAATATATTAGTTTCACTGTTTAGGTGTAATTACTGAAATAAATTAACTTTTGCACGATATTCTAATTTTTCGAGTTTCACCTGTACACCAAACGGCTCAATAGGTACAGCTGTCTAATATTTGACTTTGTTCAGCAGAAAATCTAGGGATACGAGGTCATTCCTGCAGTAGAACATTGGAACAAATACTCCGTTCACAGCACAGCAAGAAATATGAAAAGAACATTTTCCCCGTTTTGGTACTTTTACTTTCCTCACAAGATGCCCCACTGCATGTTGACTACGCAGAAATACACATCCCAAAACTACATTTGTATTTCAGTTCAAATAATGAGGTAAACAATAGAACATTTAGAAGAATGTAATGTATGTCTCACCAGGACAAAGTGGCCTCTGCAGCGTCCTTCACCCTCATGGAAGCCGGGTTGTGCTCCTTCTCCCCTTTATGTCTGACTTCCTGTTCCTGTCTGGACTTGCTGCCGGAGATTCCCAGCTCCACAATCTCCAACACCTCGACCAAACAATCCTGAGCGGAATGAACACATTATTCTTCCCTTATGAAGGACTCTTAACATTATTACCAACAACAGGCTCATGTTAAAATGGGGCTTAAGAATTTATTGGGAGAGAAATGGCAAGGTATCCAAGTTAAATGTAACCACAACTAAATGATATCCGTCTGCAACATATTTTCCGGGAGTTTTAAATCAGCCCTTAAACGGACCTTCTCATCCAGCATGTCTGGATGTTCTGTGAGCCACACGCAGAGGAACTGGAAGGCAGCTACTATCATGGAGTGCAGGTCTCTGGACTGAAGAGGAGCCGGACGGCTACACTGGTACACAATGTAGCTACAGATAGAGCTGACGGCACGTTTACGGTCTGACGAGTCCACCCCCACCTTTACCTGGTTAAGAGATACACAAATACACAGGAAAATACTGTACACATTATAACATTCTTCATTTCAAATACATTTGAACAGTTTATGTGGGCTCTGGTGTTTACGTGACAAAATAATTCTGCAAATTTGAATTTAGAATACCCCATGTCAATTTAATGTTGTCATGGTCCCTTCTCTCTCTACTCTTCAGAACTTCATTTGAGTGATAGCAAGTGTCAGATATTTCCATTTAATAGGCAAAAATTGTTTATTTTACTCATTTGACCTTGTATGGGAACGTGCCGTATTATGAACAATAGGCCTACTGTGATGCCTATAATTCATTAATGGTTATTATTAGCCTACTTGTTTGATTTCTTTTTTAATACAGAGTGTATTGGTCATTTTGGAACAAATTTAAAACATAAAAATAAAGCTCCAGTTACGGGCTTGTGCTGGGGCCGGTTCGTAACTGGTTCCACACTGGAACCAGTTACGAACTCTGTGATTCCCACCGACCAGAGCCGGCAATAGAGCAACGTGATGACGTCACTGTAGAGCACATAGAGTATCTCACAAAAGTGAGTACACCCCTCACATTTCTTCAAATATTTCATTATATCTCTTCATGGGACAACACTAAAGAAATGACACTTTGATACAATGTAAAGTAGTCAGTGCAGTGTTTCCCGCAGGATTTTTTTCAGCAGCGGTGGCGTGGTCCCCGAACCTCCAAGGGAGGTCCGGGGGCATGCCCCCCCGGCCAATTTTTTTATGTACCCTTTACATTTGAATGCATTGATCTAGTGCACTTTGAGAGGAGAATATGCACTAATTACTATTCAGATAGATGGGATTGTTGGTGTTGCAACTTTGCCTGTTGTGTCTTTATTTACAGATCTTGACATTTTTGTATAGAAATTAATATTTAAACACAAAATGCCACAACGCAGAAAATGATTTGCACAATTTATTTACAGTTCTTGCTTAATGCTTAAACCAGACCTGCAAACTCATAAGAGGTGAAAAAGGTGATAAACACCCGACCCCTCTAGACGACACGGTAAATTGGGGGTTTTCCTTTATTTGATTTTTTGGGGACATGGAACTAGACAGGGATATTGGGTGCTATAAATGGGAAGAGGTTCAGTAATGTCCAGAAGTAGGCCTACAGGTTATTATGAGCAATTGATAAGCAGGACCTAAGACTTTAATTTAAAATATGTGATAAAAATTACAAAGTATCCTTATACAAAGGCCTACAGATACAAATAAAACAAAACTATTCATGAATTTCAAGGGTGTAGGTTGTGATTAAACCTTGGTTTGGGACACATTTTAATGTGGGGGTTTGGGGGTGTCCCCCCATAAATTTTTGAGCATTCAACACTTCATTTCCTGCATTCTGGTGAATTTCTATGCACCAAATGTATGTAAAGTAGGCTAATTGACAACATTTAGGTTCCTGGTGACAAAAATAGAATACAATACAATGCAGTAATATCATGCATTCTGTATTGCTTTCAAATATTTATTCTCCTGTATTGTTCAAATATTTGATTTAAACTGTAAAAAAAAAAAAAGGTAATTATCTCTATCATTGAGAATGTAGTGGCTGCTGGTATGTTACTTGCCTGCAATCTTCTAATATTTAAAAATAATAAAGTGCAAAATGAAGTGCTTCCTTAAAACTAGTGGTAGTGACTAAGTGTGCAGTGGAGAGAGAAATATAGGCCCTATACAGACAGATAGAGGGAGGAAGAGATAGCTTTATTTTATAATTTAGCTTTTTGATTTGTGAGAGTGATCATCGCTGACTTTAGACTTACTCGCTGTCTGCTCCGTGAGGCTCGAGCCCATCAGCTGAGCCAACAGCTGTCCAACACGGAGATGAAAAACGAAACTGAAACTTAACTATCCTGTCCTGCCTGGACTGGTGGAGCAGCCAAATATAAATGAATACATATTGTACTAAACTGTAACACAAGTAATGAGTTGTGGAATTTGCACCAGTAGCCTACAGTAGTCCACATTCTTCGCTCAGCCACTAACTGTTTCGTTAGTGAATGTTCCGCGATCTGTTTGTATGTCTCGAGCCCGGATACACAGAGCCCTGACGGAAAACTGACAGCGCGACTACAGGGACTCTACAGTGAGCCGCTCCCCTCCGTTAGTTTCTGTTTTCCGCCGAGTAAGTTACATTCACCTCCGACGCATGGACAGCGTTTATGTTAGGCATTGCCCCGTTTCTAAAATGAGCTACGTACCAAAAAAAAAAGAAAGAAAAAAAGTAGAATAATGAGGAGGAGGAGGATTTTAATAGCAGCGGCGGAGAAAATATAGCAGCGGTGGGGGAAACACTGCAGTGTACAGCTTGTATAACAGTGTTAATTTACTGTTCCCTCAAATTAACTTGACACACAGCCATTAATATCTAAAGTGCTGGCAACAAAAGTGAGTACACCCCTTAATGAAAATGTCCAAATTGCGCCCAAAGTGTCAATATTTTGTGTGGCCACCATTATTTTCCAGCACTGCCTTAACCCTCTTGGGCATGGCGTTCACCAGAGCTTCACAGGTTGCCACTGGAATCTTCTTCCACTCATTCATGACGACATCACGGAGCTGGTGGATATTAGAGACCTTGCGCTAGGGCTGGGCGATATATCGAATATATTCGATGTATCGCGAGATGTGCTCCAGGGGATGTATAAAATGACCCTATCGCGACCATCGAATACAAATTGGCACGTAATGTGTTTTATTTAGCTGCCGCCGCCACCGGCAAACTCGCTGGTGTTCGCTTCTCTCGCTCTTTCCTGTGGCTCTCTGCCTCAGACTACATGCATTGGCAACTCACTCACTCACCCCTCCCAACCAGAGTCTCCTGGGCGCGCACCTGTGACGTAGTCTGTGACTTGTGAGTGTTTACTTTAATCGCCATGTGAAAACAACGACGAGAGGGGGAGAAAAAAGACGAGGGCTCTTGTGCTCTTATGACAGCCGAACGAGCGGGTGGAGGGGGCGCGAAAGACGGCGATGGTGGCTGTCGTTCATAGCATGGACCTTTTTTGTAGACGGGCGCTTGACAGTTAAGCGGCCGCTGTACAGAGTCTGGTCCTTATGAGAGGAAGGCGAACGAGCGCCGGGGGAGTTTTTGGTCCAACGTCACACAACCACGGCATCCCATTTATTACGGGCAGCCTCTTATAATAGGTCCATGTCAGCACCAAGGGAGGTGCACACCGTTTATTAACTAAAAGTCTATGTAAAGTAGGCTACATTTGCGAGTATTTTTTATAAAATAAAACAGTGTTTTAGTGATAATGCAGGAGGGCTAGATCAATAGGTATGAATAGCATCCAGGAATGGTGCATCGGTTAGAATGCAAGGAATGATGATGATGAGACTTTGCTTTCTTTAGACTATAGGCTATTATTCTCAGCCGTATTTATTTAAATCCTCTAATTGTCTTCTAGTTTTATTTTCATTAACTAAATACAGGAGAATCAAACAAGGCAGGTAATAGAGGGACGATGAGCCACCTGCTGTTTGCGCTCGCATGAATCTCTCTCGGACTAACAGGCAGAAAACGAAACTTAACTTACACTATAGAGCAGGGGTGGCCAACCCGCGGCTCGCGAGCCGCATGCGGCTCTCTGCCCAGCTTCGTGCGGCTCTTCAGTTCATATCAAATTATGTGATTATAATTTTTTTTTTTTTTTTTTTATATATATACTTTTTTTTTGTGTGGGCCTGTGTGTGCATGTTCGCAAACGTTTCATGCGGCTCTTACGTTCGTTTTACATGTTGTCTATTATTTCATTTTTTATTTTATTAATGTGTAGGCCCTATGTGTATGCCTGTTCGCAAATGTTTAATTGAGGACGCAACATAACGTTCGCAAACGTTTGGTGCGGACGCAACATAAAACTGCCCGCTCAGCTTGGAGGGAGGTTTTCCGTGAGTAAACTATTTGTGTCAAGTTCGCTCCGAAACAGAGTGGGAGAGTTCATATTTTTTGTTGAACGTTATGCCAAGCCATTCTGCCTTATTGCCAGGTGTCATTTGCGCATTTCAAGGCTTGAAATCTGCAGCGCCACTTAAGCTCTCTCCATGCTACAAGTAAGTCCCACAAAGCAACATGCATAGTAAGAGAAAAACGCTATTTTAAATTGTTATATTTTTGTTTGTGGACTTGGTTGAACTGAGAGTTTGTGTGTGAGGCAGTGCACACAATGTTCATTGTTGAAAATGACTGCCCTGTCGTCTTTAGTCCAGTCCTGTCATTATCACAGGGGCGGCCTTAACGATCTGGGGGCCCGTTTCAAGTCCTAGTGTGGGGCCCCCCCTTTTTTTTTTTTTTTAATAAATAATGCTTGTGCATGCACCCCGCGAAAATAAAAACGCCCCCCCCCCCCCCTGAAATCTTACTGGCCACCCCAGTGCCCCCCCCCCCCCCAGTTCAAATGTTATTTTTTATTTTTTTAATTACATTTTTTTTCTGATATGTATCCTAGTTCAGAGATGATATGTATTTTTTTTTCTTTCTTAACTTTTTTTGATAGGTAGTTGCCAAGTTCATCACACAAACACTCCAATCCACTGATATGAGATCAGTTTGCAATTTTCTATTACTAAATTAATGGTAGGACTGTGGCCACTAGAACTGGTCTCTGGTCAGCAAATGTCTTGAAAACAGCATAAGTGTGCTTGTGACATGCGTGCCACCCATGCATGTGTATAGGCACGTGTCCCAGCAGATTTTTGAAATCTGAATAAAAAAATTAAAGTTTGTAGTTAGCGAGTGTAACATGTTCTTAGCAAGGGCAGACTTTCATAAATAAAGGTTTATTTGTTTAGCAAGATATTTGGTCAAAAGCTAGTGGTCATCCGTCCCTCTGTCCAGTTGTTAGGCATCTGGCTGCTAGCAAGTTATGTTGTCTTGCTAATTTTACAATTCATCTGAGCTGAAATAAATATTGACTTTTTCCTTTACTATCTTCGCAAGAATGCACCAGAATGCTTAGATTACATGTTAAAAACACAAAAAAATCTTCTGGGGGGGATGCCCCCAGATCCCCCTTCAGGGGTTTAGTTTTCTGACAAACATTACAATGGATACTAACATGATTTGGGCATTTGGGATTATAAATCATCTTTGAATTGGTTGTACAGCATATCACATGCTATTCATTCAGGGGTGCGATGGCCACCCCACTCTAACTCTGTGGCCCACCTTGGCCACCCCCAGTCAAAATTTCCTGGAATCGCCACTGTGTGTACCCGTGTGTACGATGTGGCTCTTTGCAGTAACACAGTAAAAAATGTGGCTCTTTGTCGCTGACTGGTTGGCCACCCCTGCTATAGAGCAACTGCTCTTAAAGCGACAGTAACCATTATACATGTCAGAGCCTTTTATACACATAGACTACTATTATCGATCAAAACCGGTTCTGCATTTAAAGTGTGGCTGCTATCTTCAGGGGGTTAGTGGTGATAAACAATTAGTAAGTGGTTGTAATGAGTCATAATTAGTGTTCTCAGTTTACAGATTAACAGAAGATGGAAAAAACTGTTTCCAAATAAAATAATGCTGGATCCATTGTATGGGAGTGGAAGGATGTGGAATAATCAATACAATGTGCAAACTCTTTGCCATGTGCAAGTTTCAAATTGTTCCAATAGAAAGCACTAAAGAATATAAACATGTTTCATGTAGCCTAATGCATTGTTAGTGCAGACACATTTTGCAGGGACTATTTAAATCATATTACTGGTGTGATGTTATGCAAAAAAATTATTAAATTGAGCATTTAGGATGTGCTCTAGAGGAGATTTGAAATATATCGAGATATATATCGTGTATCGAGATATAGTAAAAAAATATCGAGATATTGATTTTTGCCCATATCGCCCAGCCCTACCTTGCGCTCCTTCACCTCCTGTTTGAGGATGCCCCACAGATGCTCAATAGGGATTAGGTCTGGAGACATGCTTGGCCAGTCCATCACCTTCACCCTCAGCTTCTGTAGCAAGGCAGTGGTCATCTTGTAGGTGTGTTTGGGGTCGTTATCATGTTGCAATACTGCCCTGCAGCCCAGTTTACGAAGGTTGAGTGCACTTGCTCAGGGTCATATCCAGAGGTTGGCTTTGGAAAATAGACCTATGAATACTGCCAACATTGCTGCAGGGCTTGAAGGGGTGGGGGGTCAACCTGTCAGTGCTCAGATCATACACCACACTCTGCATCATACTGGTCTGCATGGCTGTCGTCCCAGAAGGAAGCCTATTCTAAAGATGATGCAAAAGAAAGCCCACAAACAGTTTGCTGAAGACAAGCAGACTACGGGCATGGATTACTGCAACCATGTCCTGTGGTCTGATGAGACCAAGATAAACTTATTTGGTTCAGATGGTGTCAAGTGTGTGGGGCGGCAACTAGGTGAGGAGTACAAAGAAAAGTGTGTCTTGCCTATAGTCAATCATGGTGGTTGGAGTGTCATGGTCTGGGGCTAAATGATTGCTGCCAGCACTGGGGAACTATAGTTCACTGTAGAGCTGCAACGATTAATCGACGAATCGATGATTAATCGATTATTAAAATAATCGCCAACTATTTTGATAATCGATTCGAGTATTTTTTTTATAAATAATGTCCAAATTCTCTGATTTCAGCTTCTCAAGTGTGAATATTTTCTGGTTTCTTTAATCCTCTTATGACAGTAAACTGAAATATCTGTGTGTTTTGGACATAACAATACATTTGAGGACGTCACCATGGGCTTTGGAAAATGTATCAAATTTTTCACCATTTTCTGACATTTTAAGGACCAAAACACTAATCGATTAATCGAGAAAATAATCGACAGATTATTCGATTATCAAAATAATCGTTAGTTGCAGCCCTAGTTCACTGAAGCAGAGCATGTTCCCCTCCCTTCGTAAACCGGGCCGCAGGGCAGTATTGCAACATGATAACGACCCCAAACACACCTCCAAACGACCACTGCCTTGCTACAGAAGCTAAGGGTAAAGGTGATGGACTGGCCAAGCATGTCTCCAGACCTAAACCCTATTGAGCATCTTTGGGACATCCTCAAACCGAAGGTGGAAGAGCGTAAGGTCTCTAATATCCACCAGCTCCTTGGTGTCCTCATGAATGACTGGAAGAGGATTCCAGTGGCAACCTGTGAAGCTCTGGTGAACTCCATGCCCAAGAGAGTTAAGGCAGTGCTGGAAAAATATAGTGGCCACACAAAATATTAACACTTTTTCACTAAGGGGTGTACTCACTTTTGTTGCCAGCACGTAAGACATTAATGGCTGTGTGTCGAGTTATTTTGAGGGGACAGTAAATTTACACTGTTATACAAGCTGTACACTGACTACTTTACATTGTATCAAAGTGTCATTTCTTCAGTGTTGTCCCATGAAAAGATATAATGGAATATTTTAAGAAATGTGAGGGATGTACTCACTTTTGTGAGATACTGTATACACATATACATATTATATAACCGTTTTTAGGTTAGATTCCCACGTCATTAAAAATGCAATCTGATCATTTTTGTCTCCATTATATGCACAGTGCAGGTTGTTCACGCGTTTACATCTGTTTTCGGTAACCAAACCCTTGTGTACGCATGAGGGTTGTTTGAAGCAGTAAGCAGGTGTAAAGCATAGGTATCGGATATAGGTTGCTTTTAAAAGTATCGCAATTGTCAAAAAAAAATCTGAATGAGGCGTCAAGACAAGGCAGTGTAAATACAGCGTCAGTGTCAGCATGGCCTAAGCCGCTGGTAGTGATCACAGATTGGAGTTTACCTTGGCGAGTCCAGCCAGCAGCTCCAGGGCAGCCAGTGAAATGCTCATGTCTTGCCTCCACTGGGAGTTGAGTCTCTGGGTGACCAGGTGGATGCTGCGAACCAGCAGGCCTGCCGCCGTATCTGGAAGAGCTAGACCATATAACAACCCAAAATACCAACCACCGCAGAGGATAGAGCACAGCAGGATTCAGGCAGCCACACTTTATAGGACAACAGGAAAACATTTCCTGGATCCCAACTTAGTTGATATGTCCTCTTGTTGAAAGCATGCATTCAAATAGAGCTTGTAATCACTACATCACACAATGCTGGGAATAATTCAAGGAGACTGAAGAGTATACGGTTTAGTAAACTAGGGCTGATTGATCAAGTTTTCACTTTGAGGCAAAGAAAAACTTTATGTTTGTCGTTATCATCCAAACCTGGATCAAACAATTCATGACTATGCAAATGTGTTTTCAAAGAAATCCTGACAGTGTTTCAAATAGCTTAATATTTAATACACCATTGAACCAAACATGCTGTTGTTGTCTCATGGGTTTTCTGAGATATAATAATCAATTGCTAAGAGTTTGTAACATAAGAGGATAGACCTCAGAATGTGTTTCACTGTTTGATGAGGCGCTGACCAGTATAACGTCCGGTTTGCAAGTCTTAAAATCACTATAAAGTAAAGCAACAGTTGACTGAGTGTGGAACAAGAATGTT
Source organism: Hyperoplus lanceolatus (assembly GCA_026929865.2). Lineage (NCBI taxonomy): Eukaryota > Metazoa > Chordata > Actinopteri > Uranoscopiformes > Ammodytidae > Hyperoplus > Hyperoplus lanceolatus. Next base: position 1,107,860 of record CM049404.1, on the reverse strand, counting down.
TAGTTCAGCTTTTCCTGTCCAGCCTCACAATGCAATGTAACAGGAAGTCTGCGACCCCCCTTTCCCCGTTTCCTGCAGGACAACGTTGCCTCTAACCAGACAGAGTTCAGTGAGTTGCTTGTTTTCCATTCATTTAGTCAAACATCACTCAGCCCTACTGAGGAAAAGACGTAAGAAAAGACAGTTGCAACCAAAGGCAGTCAGGCACAGTGCCAAACCAACAGCAGCACAGCAAATAACGTTGGATTCACCTACAAAGACATTTTACCCAACGCTTCTTAACTCTGCATATCACTTTAACCACGTTAGCTATGAAGAACAAACAGGTTGAGTTGCTCAGTTAAAGGTGTTGCATAGTTCAGCAAGCAGGTACTGATCACATGAAATGATGCTCCAATAAGCTTGTCATGTTATCTGTGTGTATATATTAGCTCCGGTGCCTTACCGTAGTCTCGAAGCAGAGCCTGGGCTGGGCGCTCACAGTCTGGGCTGGTGGCCTCTGTGCTGCCCCCGCTGGTGAAACTAATCCCACTGTTGGTACGGCTGTGACTCTGGCTCCTCACAGCCATGTGGCTCCCGTCTATACTCCCCTAGCACCACGACAACAAAAAACACAGACATTTTAATGTCCATCCCATCAGCATCATATACCTAGAACGTTTGGCAGCCATCTAAGCCTTACCGTTTCAGTCTGTGTGCCTATGGACTCCAACAGTGCTGAGTCTTGAACAATGTTTAGCATTGCACCTGAAGAGTGAGATGGGGGGAGGGGCAATTCAGAAAAATCTAGACTTCAACACAGCCCAAAAAGTCAGCAAAAATATGGCACAATGAATATGATCAGGCCAAAGAAATGGATGAAGAAGAAGTAAACACGGCGGTAGATACCCAGGATGAGCTGTGTGTTGGTGGGGTCGGTCTCAGTCTGCAGCGCTCCTATCAGCACATTGACCAGACGCAGCCTCAGGGACAGGAAAGACACAGGCTGGTCGTGAGGCCACCCGTCCTCCTCATTGAACTTTCCTTCCAATAGCACCTGAAGTATAGCCACAATATGGTGAAGAACATGGAGTACTTTATACGTCATTATTACAAGCGAGTACCTTCCGTACTATAAGCTGCACTGGACTATAAGCCGCAGGTGTTATAATGTTTAATTACCATATGTAAGAGTTTGTGCGCAGCGGGGATTGCCGGGAAAGAGATGGCTACTTGAGGAACCTCCCATTTATTAACATTTCAACAAACAAGTTGCATATTTGCATAACGTAGGTAACGTAAGCGTGTTACCATTTAGTGCAATAGTAGCTACTAGGGATGGGCAAGAGTGTTTTCGCTACTCGTGTGATCACTTGCATTCCTCAAGGATCAATCGATTCCTCGTTAAACTTTTTTCTATTTTTAGAACGCAACGCATCAACGCATCTGTCTGGTTGACCGCAATAAAACGCTCAATGCTTATGTCAAACAGTCACAGTTGCCATATGATATTAAGGATTTTTTTCCACAAGTTTAAAACACATTTTCCTCACTGAAAGTAATTAAATAGACGGGCCACAATTTAAACCGATCCAGTAGGTCTGCGATGGGGAGAAAAAAAGAGAAAAAAAGCATGGGCTGTAGTTGTAACAAAATTGCCTAAGTCACCATTTAAAATATGAAGGGCAGCAGATAATATTAAATGATTGTCCTACAATTTAAATACATATGAATAACTCACCAAAGCAGATAGATGTAGGTCTATATCCAACCGCGTAATGCTCACTCCGTGTCCGTGAATAATTACCGCGACTAATTCCTCATTAACGGAACGTTACACCGGTCGGTTTTTGAATCTTATCCCCATATTCCCTATTGAAGGCTTCTTAACTGTTGTTGGCTCGGAGCGAATGTGCCTGAAGTAAGCCTTGCTTCTTCTTTTCTTTCCAAGCGGAGAGCACCTTGCATGCTCACCTGGAGTCTACTCATTACTAACTGAGAGTAACAGGTGTCATCTCCCCTTTTTATAAACGTAACTTTATCATCGGCTTTGAAATAATTGGACAGTTATATTCCTGAAAATGTTCTGGAGAAAGGAGAGACCGTGTTCAGCTCCACGGTGCTGTGGAGAACACAGGCTGGGCTGCGGTGACACGGAGGTGGCAGTTATTTGCAGTTGATGTCTGACACAACGCTCAGTTTATTGCACTTGCATCAAAATATTTAATTTTGTTAAACTTTATTTTATCCGTTTTGTACACGTATATAACATTTTAAAACAGGGGCGGCCGCGACCCGCCGGGCTTAAGGCTACAGACACTAAAAAAAAAAAAAAAAAAAAAAAAAAAACGTTTTTCCTCATCCAACAATCGAGTTCATTTGAAACGAGGAGTACTCGAGTACTCGATTACTAACGCCCATCCCTAGTAGCTACAGAACATATACTGTGCTGTGTAATAACAGGGTCGGAAAATGGGGAAAAAGTCGCGGCTTATAGTCCGAAAAGTACGGTACATCTTCCAGAAAACTTTTTATGTCCATTCCATTGATTTCCCATAAGCTACGAAGGAAATATGCTATGACCAAAAATTAATCAATTCAAACCACAAAACCACAAACACACTTAATCTTGACCTAAAGAGGCAAATGTCAAATAAATAAAATGTGATACCTCTGATTTGATGTTGCCAAAGTGATGTGGCAGTGGCAGCATGGCCAGCAGGATGTTGATGGAGGCTCTCCTCAGGTCGGTGGGGTTTACATAGATCTTGAATTTGGACAGCTCCCTGTTTAGAGTAAAACACATCTCATGGACTTCAAGACACTGAAAACAATCATCTCCTAACCTTTGAAAACAAATACAACTAAAAAATCCTAGTGTGAAAATGTTATCCAGTAAATCAAAGATACTTTAAATATGATAACCGATCCAGTGCAAGATGCTAGCAGTCTAACCTGTCTGGTACAATAGTCTCCAGGGCAGCTATAAAGTATGGCACCACCACATTAATGCCCTTCAGGTCAGTACAGAAGAGAGAGGAAGAGTTGAGAATGATGGAGGCCAGAACTGGTCTGCAGATGAAATCAGAGATCTGGAGACCCTGAATCAGGATCATGTAGAACCTGCAAACAACACAAAGGGGAATATTTATAGTGTTAGGTCTAGGGCTGTCAAATTAATGCGTTAATTTCGATGAATTAATCACAGAAAAATTAACGCGATTAAAAAAATTAACGCAGATTAATCGCACTTCTACATTGCCCTTTGACCCGGTGCAAAAGAGGTGAGAAGATAGCGGAGCTGCACTTGTAGCTTGCGGAAACGACCCGCACGGGATTAAACAATAAATAAAGAAGCATAGAGAGGGCTCTATGGATGTGTTATGGGCTGCTCCGGGCAAATAAGCATGAAGGTAGGAATACGTCTTATGTTATTCTCCGCAGTGTCTGTGCATTATTGGTTTAGTGCGTGCCTAATTAACAGTGTATGTTCAAAACAGTAGGCTATCTCTCAATCTTCCTCCGTCTCACTTCTGATCGCTAGCTGCGATCGTCTCCCGCTAATGGACACCCTCTCACTCTTCCTAGCAGATATTCCTGTCTTTTTTCCTCCTTTGTGTGTGTGTGTGTGTGTGTGTGTGTGTGTGTGTGTGTGTGTGTGTGTGTGTGTGTGTGAATGTATTTAATGTAGAAACCTCGCTGAGGGGAGGAGACAGAAGTTGCGAGAGACGGACAGAGAAAGGGAGAGAGAGAGAGAGAGAGAGAAACGAACGGTAGCCTATACAATTGTTTATAAACAGGCATAAAAGTGTCAAATACAGTCCCCTCCATAAGTATCGGAACAGTGAGGCCAATTCCTTTATTTTTGCTGTAGACTGGAAACATTTGGGTTTGACACCAAAAGATGAATATGAGAAAATAGCTCAACATTTCAGCTTTCATTTCCAGGTATTCACATCTGGATCTGATACACATCTGAGAAGATAGCATTATTTGAAAAGGAACACAACATTTTTAGGGAAGCAAAAGTATTGGAACAGATAGACTTTAAATAAATTAAAGTAAATAAACCATAATATTTTGTTGCAAATACTTTGCTTGCAATAACAGCATCAAGCCTGTGCCCCATTGACATCACAAAACGTTTGCATTCTTCTTTTGTGATGCTTTTCCAGGCTTTCACCGCAGCCTCATTCAGTTGTTGTTTGTTTTGGGGGGTTACTCTCTTCGGTCTCCTCTTTAGCAGGTAACATGCATGCTCTATAGGGTTTAAGTCTGGAGATTGACTTGGCTAGTCTAAAACCTTCCATTTCTTGCCCCTGATGAACTCCTTTGTTGTTTTTGCAGTTTTTTTGGATCATTATCTTGCTGCATGATGGAGCATCTTCCAATCAGTTTGGTTGCATCTTTCTTTAAATTGGCAGACCGAATGTTTCTGTAGACTTCTAAGTTCATTTTGCTGTTGCCATCATGTGTTACTGTGTTGTTGTCAAGATGAACCTTTACCAAAGTGATGGAAAGGCTAAAGTTTGGAGAAAGAAAGGATCTACTCATGATCCCAAACATACAGGCTCATCTGTGAGAAACGGTGGAGGCAATGTCATGGCTTGGGCTTGCATGGCATCTTCTGGGATGGGCTAATTAATCTTCATTGATGATGTAACACATGATGGCAACAGCAAAATGAACTCAGAAGTTTACAGAAACATTTTGTCTGAAAATTTAAGGAAAGATGCAACCAAACTGATTGGAAGATCCTCCATCATGCAGCAAGATAATGACCCAAAACACAACAAAGGAGTTAATCAGGGGCAAGAAGTGAAAGGTTTTAGACTGGCTAAGTCAATCTCCAGACTTAAACGCTATAGAGCATGCATTTTACCTGCTAAAGAGGAGACTTAAGAGAGTAACCCCCTAACACAAACAGCAACTGAATGAGGCTGCGGTGAAAGCCTGGAAAAGCATCACAAAAGAAGAATGCAAAAGTTTGGTGATGTCAATGGGTCACAGGCTTGATGCGGTTATTGCAAGCAAAGGATTTGCGACAAAATAGTACGTTTTATTCACTTTAATTTATTTAAAGTCTATCTGTTCCAATACTTTTGCTCGCCAAAAAATGTGGTGTTCCTTTACAAATAATGCTATCTTCTAAGTTGTGTATCAGATCCAGATGTGAACAGCTGGAAATGAAAGCTGAAATTTTGAGCTATTGTCTCATATTCATCTTTTGGTGTCAAACCCAAATGTTTCCAGTCTACAGCAAAAATAAAGGAATTGGCCTCACTGTTCCGATACTTATGGAGGGGACTGTAAGTATGCGATTAATTTAGATTAATTAATCACAGAGCCTGTAATTAATTAGATTAATTTTTTTAATCGCTTGACAGCCCTAGTTAGGTCACCTCTTATGCAAAAGGAACTTTTCAATGGTATTTCAACATTCATGTGGGTCCTTGGTCTGACTACAGACTGTAAAAGCTTTGAGAAAAAACAACCCTCTCTCTTTTTCTCCACCTCCTCCGTTCTGAAAACCTGTGTTCAAAAACCCCAGTCTCAGTTCTCTCCCCTTATGATGTCATAATGGGAGAAGCCACACCCCCCTCATTACCAACCTAACTTAGCACTACCTCCACCTGTGATAAGAACACCCCCAGATCCCCCTTAATCTAACTGGCATTTAAGGCGCACTCACACTAGACCATCTGTACTGTGCTCAAGAAAAAAAAAAGTTGAATTTGTTTGACCAGTGTGAGTGCTATGTATGTACTCAAGCACGGGACACTTTCTGGTCCCAGGGCCAGGCACAGGTGAGAGAGGTGTCCTTGGGCACGGTACAGATGCTAATGAGCAGTCACGAGCAAATGCACAAGCAAGTTTATATACAGTTGTCCTGACTTCAGTTTATACGAGACTGTTCCCTGCGACACAATACGTCAGTGTGCACAGAAGACATTTAAAAACATGGCTGTCGGGTTGATAGCAGGGAACACCATCACCCAGGGAAAGAGTGAGTGGCGTGCTGTGTGCTAACTACATTACCTGGACAGGTAAACGGGCAGAATCTCTTCTCCAGTCTTCTTGCTACAGAAGATGCGGCAGAGGGTCCCGCAGGCCTCAGCGCGGCCGGCCTCGTAGCTCTCTGGGAACTCGTTGGCATCGAACATGGGGTTGGACACCATGGAGTCGGTGGACATCTGGGAACCTTTCCTCCGCAGCTCCAGACCTACTTGAGTGGCTATGGCTGGAGAGGGGGGGAAGCCACAGAGAATGAAAGGACCCTGAATTGTAATGTGTTCCTTTGTATACATGCATGTATGTATGAGAGACGGGCAGACACATAGCTACTATATGCACACTACCGTAATAAAATGAAACAATTGAAAAACAAAAGCACCAGTAAGCAGACATGTATCACAAGAGGGAACAGAGACTTGAATGACTGCAAACACACGCTCACATAATTTAAAAGCATTCCAAAGGGAACTCTGACACAAAGAGTTTGCCATAGACTTTCTACCACATCGCTGGCTGACCAAGAGTAGTGTGCTGCTGCTTGTAAAATGTGATTTACAAAGCAAAATCCCTGTGTCAGCTCCCTGGCTGTTGCAATAATATGACAGTCATTTACAGAACATTCACTTCATGCATTGAGGCACCAAACCAATAAAATCAAAACTCAGGTGAACTGACAAAACAGAACCAAATTCACAAGGGACAAAACATTAAATGCTGAACTTGTGGAGGGGGGGTCTGAAACTAAATAATAAGGATTAGTGTGACCCAAAGGAAGAGCAAAGATGAGAACTGAAAACAGGGTGGGGTTGTCACAAACTGGCAACGTTATGTTCCAGACAAGTGGTCAGTTGGTGAAGCCCATTCCATCACCTTTGGGAGGAACGCTGAGAGAACGCTGGTGAACTTCTTAAACATGACAAGCAGTGGGAACAGGAAACAATGACGACAATGGCAATGATCATGATGAACTTAAGTCAATTTAAAATAATATAAATAAAAGCAAGGAGATTTTTGTCAAGTAACGAAAATCAAGTGAGGAAAAAAAGCTGCCGTTCCTACTTACAAGATTTATAAGAAAGGAGAATTTGGATAAAAGAGGCTGAAAGATAACAGAAATAGTGGAGAGACACAAAATCAAAGCAGATCCAATATTTTGGGATCAATTCATTATCAGTTATGAATTGTGTGTTATTTCTTTGTTTTTTGTTTTCCTTAATACATGACTATTGACCCATTACAACTGTTTAGCATTAATTAGACATGGTAGACACGTGCAGGACACTACACCAGAGAGAAAAAGAAATGGAAAGTCAATGATGGGCCAAATTGCTTTTCAAATACCCAGTAGTCATTGAAACCTCTAGCGATGACTTCAATAAAAAGCCTACAGGTGAAACTCCAAAAAATTAGAGTATCATGCAAAAGTTCATTTATTTCAGTAATTCAACTCAAAAGGTGAAACTTATATATTACACTCAACAAAAATATAAACGCAACACTTTTGTTTTTGCTCCCATTTTTCATGAGATGGACTTAAAGATCTAAAATTCATTCCAGATACACAATATTACCATTTCTCTCAAACATTGTTCACAAATCTGTCTAAATGTGTGATAGTGAGCACTTCTGCTTTGCTGAGATAATCCATCCCACCTCACAGGTGTGCCACATCAAGATGCTGATCTGACATCATGATTAGTGCACAGGTGTGCCTTAGACTATCCACAATAAAAGGCCACTCTGAAATGTGCATTTTTTTGCTTTATTGGGGTTCTGGGGACTCAGAACCAGTCAGTATCTGGTGTGACCACCATTTGCCTCATGCAGTGCAACACATCTTCTTCGCATAGAGTTTATCAGATTGTCAATTGTGGCCTGTGGAATGTTGGTCCACTCCTCTTCAATGGCTGTGCGAAGTTGCTGGATATTAGTGGGAAGTGGTGCACGCTGTCGTATACACCGGTCAAGCACATCCCAAACATGCTCAATGGGTGACATGTCCAGTGAGTATGCTGGCCATGCAAGAACTGGGACATTTTCAGCTTCCAAGAATTGTGTACAGATCCTTGCAACATGGGGCCGTGCATTATCTTGCTGAAACGTGAGGTGATGCTCATGGATGTATGGCACAACAATGGGCCTCAGGATCTCATCACGGTATCTCTGTGCATTCAAAATGCCATCAATAAAATGCACCTATGTTCTTCGTCCATAACAGATGCCTGCCCATACCATAACCCCACCACCACCATGGGCCACTCGATCCACAACATTGACATCAGCAAAGCGCTCACCCAGACGACGCCACACACGCTGTCTGCCATCCGCCCTGAACAATGTAAACCGAGATTCATCCGTGAAGAGAACACCTCTCCAACGTGCCAGACGCCATCGAATGTGAGCATTTGCCCACTCGAGTCTGTTACGGCGACGAGCTGGAGTCAGGTCAAGACCCCGATGAGGACGACGAGCATGCAGTTGAGCTTCCCTGAGACGGTTTCTGACAGTTAGTGCAGAAATTGTTTGGTTATGCAAACCAATTGTTTCAGCAGCTGTCTCAGTGTCTGGTCTCAGACGATCTTGGAGGTGAACCTGCTGGATGTGGAGGTCCTGGGTAGGGATGCACCGAAATGAAAATTCTTGGCCGAAACCGAAACCGAATAAAATTAAACAGTTGGCCGAAATGCCGAAACCGAATACCGAAAGAGGCTTTTGCAGTTTTGTTTATTATTTAGTAAATTATTTCAACATTGCATACATGAACTCCCAAATGTTCTCCTCAAACATAGCCTACAACTAAAAAGCCACCCTAAATAAATAATTAAACAGTAAAACCTTCAAATCTAAGAGTAAAATTAATATTTTACTAGGAATTAATTTGTGAACCTCTCACTGATTTTTACCTTGACTTATATGAGGATGAATCTACAAAAAGATTGACTTATTGCCTTTCTTCATTTTTTGCAGTGCAGGTTGAGTTGCTCTAAAAAAAACTGCACCACAGCTGCCACCATAATGTTCAGACTTCAGAATTTGCTTCAAAGCCCAGAGAGGCTTTAAACCATGTCCATTCTTAGGAGGTGATTGTAACCTTTTCGTCTGTAAACTGAAACTAACGGGGGGAGGCAGCTCGCTGGACATATATTTAGTCACGCTGTCAGTTTGCCGACTTGGCTCTGTGTATTCAGGCTCGAGAAATGCAATCAGACCGTAGGAGCCTTTTCCCCCAACAGCGCTAACGGACAGGATATCTCCGGTTATCATTTTAGATGTCAAACTAAAGCTTTTCTAGCGGGGTGGCCCTCCCCGGCGAGGTGTCACTGTGAGTGACACCGTTACCAACTGTCACAGAGTTTCACCGGGTGAATCGCTGCTTCGCTCGCGCAAAGCTTTTGTGTTTCTATGATGATTAAACATCAGTCTTGGACGAGCGTTTTAACTTTATGCTGCATTAAGCATTGCAATGCGCCGTGTTTCATCCAGTTTGAAAAAATTCTCCCACACTGGACTCTGACATTTTCATGCACGCACCAAACTGCTCCTGCTGCGCGCTCACAAAGAGACGAGGACTCGCATACACGGTTACGTCTCTCTTTACTGCCATTTCCTGGTTTACAAGCGTGCAGCTCTTTTAAAAACATATTTCCTTAGTGTCATTTAGTTCGCCAATTTTCAGTAATGTTGTTCGGCTTTTTAACTGTTTCGGGCCGAAACCGAAAATGACTTATTTTGCCATTTTCGGCCGAACTTTTTCGGTGGCCGAATATTCGGTGCATCCCTAGTCCTGGTCTGCGGTTTTGAGGCCGGTTGGATGTACTGCCATATTCTCTGAAACGCCTTTGGAGACGGCTTATGGTGGAGAAATGAACATTCAATGCATGAGCAACAGATCTGGTTGACATTCCTGCTGTCAGCATGCCAATTGCACGCTCCCTCAATGCTTGTGGCGTCTGTGGCATTTTGCTGTGAGACAAAACTGCACATTTCAGGGTGGCCTTTTATTGTGGACAGTCTAAGGCACACCTGTGCACTAATCATGATGTCAGATCAGCATCTTGATGTGGCACACCTGTGAGGTGGGATGGATTATCTCAGCAAAGCAGAAGTGCTCACTATCACACATTTAGACAGATTTGTGAACAATGTTTGAGAGAGATGGTAATATTGTGTATCTGGAATGAATTTTAGATCTTTAAGTCCATCTCATGAAAAATGGGAGCAAAAACAAAAGTGTGGCGTTTATATATGTGTATATAGACCCATTGCATGCGAAGTGAGATATTTCAAGCCTTTATTTGTTATAATTTTGATGATTATGGTTTAAAGCTTATTCAAAATCTCATAAAATTTGAATATTACATGAAATCGATAAAAAAAGGATTTTCAATACAGAAATGTCGGCCCTCTAGAAAGTATAATCATGCATATGTACTCAGTACTAGGTTTTGGCCCCTTTTGCATGAATTTCTGCCTCATTTCTGACTCCAGTTATGGCTAAGGATAGCAGTCACATGGATGCTATCAGCCTGTGGCACTGCTGAGGTGTTATGGAAGCCCAGGTTGCTTTGATAGTGGCCTTCAGCTCGTCTGTATTGTTGGGTCTGGTGTGTATCATCTTCCTCTTGACAGTACTCCATAGATAATCTATGGGTGTCAGGTTAGGAGAGTTGTCTGGCCAATCAACACAGTAATACCATGGTCAGTCAACCAGTTACTAGTGGTTTTGGCAATGTGGACAGGTGTCAAGTCTTGCTGGAAAAAGGAAATCAGCATCTTCATAAAGCTAATCAACAGACATGAGGTGCACTAAAATCTCCTGATGGATGGCTGTGTTGACTTTGGACTTGATAATAGGGCCCGACCGATATGGATTTTTGGGTGCCGATGCCGATAATTTTCTGAGAAAAATTTTGATAACGATTAAATCATCCGATTATTATTATTTTTTTAATCCCATAAATATATATTGAAAAAATGTACTTTTTTGAACCCTTAGATATATATGAATACTTGTTACTGTCAATAGGGGTACAGGAACTTTTTATTTATTGAAATATGCATTATCTAAAAATAAATAAAGTGTTACAAATATGTCTAAAGTGACATGACCCATTTTTAAACTCAGAACATTAAGCATTTTATGTAACTGCACCCAACCCTCTGGAACTCCCTCCCTCCAAAATCAGCATCTCAGACTAAATAAACTCATTCAAAAGTCAACTCAAAACTCACCTCTTTAAGAAAGCATAATTACACCGGACTCCACTCCAAACCTTATCTTTAATTTGTCTGTATTTTGTTTTCTTTTTCTATAAGTATGATTTTCAATATGTTTGATGTAAAGTGTATTTGAATGGCCTCCAATAAAGCACTATATAACTTCTATATAATAACTATAGTAATATCAACTACTATTAACAGTCCAATGACCAATGACTCTGCTATTGGTGTCAGGGGGAACTGTCAAGTGTGAATTAATCTGATGTATTACAACACACCTGCTGCTGCTGGTAATATGCTATAAGGCTACCTCTGGGGCAGCAATGCATCTCACTCAACATGATTGCTGAGAAGAAAAAAAATAAAAAATAAAAATGAAAAAATCGGCGGCCAGTTTGCCGATGCCGATTTTTCGGAGATGTGCTATAATCGGCCGATTAAATCGGCCGATTATATCAGTCGGGCCCTACTTGATAACACAGTGGACCAACACCATCAGATGACATGGTGCCTCAAATCATCACTAACTGTTGTAACTTGACACTGGTCATCAAGCAACTTGGATTTTGTGCCCCTCCACTCTTCCTCTAGACTGTGGAACCTTGATTTCAAAATGAAACGTAACATTTAATTCGTATCAGTGATGATTTGAGGTATCATTTCATCTGCTGCTGCTGTTGGTCCACTGTGTCAAGTCCAGAGTCAACACAGCCGTCTACCAGAAGATTTTAGAGCACTTCATGCTTCTGTCTGTTGACAAACTTTATGGAGATGACAATTTCCTTTTCCACCAAAATACTTATGAAAAGAGCGACATTTCTGTAATATAAATATTTGTTTTGATTGGCCTTATGGAATATTCTAACATTTTGAGATGCTCGATTTCTGGTATTTTATGAGCTGTAAGCCGGAATCCTGTACATTTAAACAAAAAAATGCCTGAAATATATCACTATATGTCTAATATATCTAGAATATATGGAACTTTCACTTTTTGAATTGAATTAGATAAAAAAAAGAGCTTTTCCATGATATTCTAATAATATGAGTTTCACCTGTATATGAAGTCCTTAGCGTGTGGTTATAGTCTAAATGCACTTTTAGCCCGGTTAATGCTAATATATAATTTTTGGTAGATGTAAATGGATTAGAATCAGATGGAAATATCATACGAGGCCACTTCTAACCAAGCCCTCCACACACAGAAAGGCTCAAAGGTGTTTCAGAGAAAATGGTGAAAAAAAGGAAAGGATATCCTAACGACATATAGTATATAAAAGAAAATTCAAAAATAACACCAAAAAATACAGACAACTCCACAAAAACACACACTTAATGAACAGCAACAAAACACCCACCGGCCCATGCATAAAGGCAAAGACGATGAGCCATGTCCTGGCCTCTTACCAGTCATGCTGGGGTCTCGGCTGAGGCCACTGTGGAGCTTACAGTGGACCAGAGCAGCGTCCAGCAGCCACTGGCCAAACAGGTTGAGGATGCTGTTGACCCGGGGCCGGGCCGGGGCCGGCAGGGGCCTGGACTCCCAGCTGCAGTGGTTAGGACTGGACAGCAGGGTGGGAGAGGACGAGGGCTGCTGCTGCTGGGAGGCTTTGGTGGGTTGACTACCGCTGCTCTGTACAGTGGGGAGGGAGAACAACAACTTGTACAACCTTTCTTATAGAGATAGAGGACCATATCTGTTTAGGCTGTGGACAACATGACTAGTGAAGCACACTAGATCCCTCACAAAAACTAAATACTAAGGCTGCAACTAACGATTATTTTGATAATCGATTAGTGTTTTGGTCCGTAAAATGTCAGAAAATGGTGAAAAATGTTGATCAATTTTCTAAAGCCCATGTTGACGTCCTCAAATGTATTGTTATGTCCAAAACACACAGATATTTCAGTTTCCTGTCATAATAGGATTAAAGAAACCAGAAAATATTCACATTTGAGAAGCTGAAATCAGAGAATTTGGACATTTTTTATTAAAAAATTACTCGAAACGATTATCAAAATAGTTGCCGATTTTTTTAGTAATCGATTAATAATCGATTCGTCGATTAATCGTTGCAGCTCTACTAAATACCATTTATTTATTTATTTCTTCACATAAATAAGACAAAAAAAACTAAAAATGTGAGTGCAGCGGGTAAAAAAATCCAGTGCCGTACAAAGCCTGTGCGGTGGGCCCCCTATGTTTACGTACCACATGTTTACATACCAGTTTATAGAGCCTAGGCTGTGTATTAACACTGGATTGTTTTTCCACCTAAAGAATCCACCTAAACAAGCTACAAATTCTGCTTCAACATTATAATGAGTAATAAGAATGTAATAATAAAACATCATAGTCAAGCTGCTTTGGGTACTTTTGTTTTTAAATATTTTAAGTACATTTTCTTGATAAACGTAATACGTTTACTTGGGGAACATTTTCAATCTTCAATGACCTTTATTTTGTAGTTTGGTATGAATACTTTGTCCACCACTGAACAAACTGCAGGAGATGCAATACACACATTGATTAAGGCCTTTGTACTTCATTTTGCCCAAAAAGTGTAGCTTTATAATGGCAAGCCAAATGTATTACAAATGTTTTAGCTCTGTTCAGTCCCTTGATGACCTACATGGCATACGTATTTATAGGTATGGCTAAGAACTAACCAAAGGTGCAACCAGCTCTAAGGGTGTATTCACACCTGCCGTGTTTAGTTCGGTTGAAACGAACTCAGGTGCACTTCCGCCTTCGGAGCGCATCTTTCAGGCAGGTGTGAATACAGCAATCGCACTTGGGGGCGGACCAAACAAGCGCTCCGAGACCCAGCTGAAGAGGTGGTCTCGATGCGCTTCCAAACGCACTCTGCTGCAGTTCGTTTGTGGTGTGAATTTGGCCGGACTCGATCCGACCCAAATGCAGCAAGCACTGTGCCTTTCCTTTCTTTTCTTTTTTAATAAATCGACGTCAGCTTCACATTACAGGAAAGTGTTTTTTTCGCTATTGTTAGGAATATTAGTTGTGGTTTGACTGGGAGCCCTGAGCGAATATTACATTTGATAGAGACGTGTACACATGCTGAATGTGTTCAGCGATCACATGAAGGAGAGGGGAGCGTCTCCCACACAGTGCCAGCAGGTTCACGCTGCGCTTTGCATGACATGTGTGTTTTTATTTTGCTTCCCATGTTAACGGGACCGTCAATACTACCCCGTGACAGTTTGGAGCTGAGCTAAGCCAAACTGATACCCAGCAGACACAGCTTGAGCCTATTCTTCTCGCGAGCCGCGCATCCAGCTGGAAAAATACAGTAAAAATTATGTTTCAAATCGTAGGCTACAAGCCACATAACGTGGCATTGACATAGGCCTACATATTTCAACCATATGACATAGATGTAGGCCTATTTATTTATTATTTTTAACCCTATATTATATCAAACTGTAAATCAGGCATTAGCCCACCCCGCCCTGCCCCGCCTCCCTGTCGCTACAACGTAAATGACTCGCAGTCTAGCCTTCAGATTTTAATGACGCACAGTTGTTATTTGCTGATGGCACAAAATAAACACGATCGCAGTATATCTCCATGATTGTTAACAATTTCGCAGTTGTCACTTTGTGCTTCCTGCTTCTCTCCACCCCAGAATGTCTGTCCAATGAATGAATTACCTCAGCTCACGTGTGGTTTTGCTTCGTAATGCTGGTTCACTTGCAAAAAGGGCAATATGAAAGTGGACCACACCAAAAAAAAATAATCGAAATTCTATTTGGTCCAGACCAAAGCAAGTTAACTAGCGGACTTTCCCAGTGTGAATACACCCTAAATGCATGCTGTATGCTTATTAGTTGTGTATTAATTGTATATTTGTTTAACCTACTAATCCTACAAATGAATTATCCTGTTTTACTTTTCTTTCTTTCTGTTTCTCCGTACTTGTATAAGCAAATGTTTCTATTGTATATAATTTTTATTGCTACATCAATCTGGCTAATGGACTACAGATGGAAATCAGCCCCCGGGCTACAATCTGGCATTTTTACGTGTACTGCTGGACATGTGCATTGTCCTGAAACAAATGAATAAAAAAAAAAATAATACACATGGAAAGATGTAAACTTCTTATAACTGTGCTTCATGTTGTGTTTTAACTTACAGTGGAACTCTTGCTTGTGGTTTTGGTGACCACTGTGTGCCGTTGCTTGCGGCTGTGAGGGGGCGTGGTGTTGGCGATAGAAGGGGGCGGGGACATGCTCATTCTGTTGACTGGGGTTGGAGGGGCGCTGTCGGCTCTGGGGCGGGAGATACCTGGCAGAAGGAAGGGTCAAACAATGAGTGTGGGACTTGGTGCGTAGCAATGCAGGGAAAAGATTTAGGAGTTGCTAGCAAGAAAAACCTTTACGATGGATCATTATTTGAAGCCATTTTTTCCCCAGTCAAAATGTTATGAGAGAAGAGAATTAAGGGGTTCCAGAGTCAGTTGATCATAGATGATATTCATTGGTAGACATGCAAGACAACGGTTAGAATCATTGATATCTGTGGATCTTGATTTGAGTTGTTTTGCCCGCTAGAGATCCCTTGTTGATGATCCAATGGCTCAGTCTGAATGTCCTGCACATGTCATTGTGTTACAGCGAGACCAACCCCAGTTATTAAACATCAACACCACCAATACATAGAGCAGTCCGTCATATGCCCGTCTCATTACTGGATGTATCTGAGGCTGAGGTCTGTACCATGAGAGAGCCGCACTGGACAAAAAGAGAACCACCTCTCCCTCTCCCGTACCTCTCTCTTTTCAACAGAGACACCTACAGTGTGAAAAGAAAAATACACACTGACATCTTTCTAGTCAAATGTTTAAACAGGGATTCTCCATCTTCATTTTACTCAGGAGTAGTGCCTGAATGACAACTGGAAGAGGAGTAATACAGTTACAAGATATGAACAGTCAACTGTCTAAATGACTCATTGTATGTTTACCTACTAATCGCAGACATTAGACACTTTTGCGAAACCTTTTCTGAGTCGTTTGAATTGTCATTTGATGGCAATACAGTCATGAAAATTAACTTTGAAAAACTTGCAATTTGCTTGATGTAGATAACTAGAAACACTATGTCTTGCTTTCATTTTTTATCATAGTAGAAAGTGTTCCATGAATGAGCTTTTGTTTTTTGAACTGGGCCTCCCTTTACCTAAGAAGGCATCCACCAGGCAGCTAATGCCCCTCATGGCCCTGAAGAAGATCTGGGGCAGCTGTTTCAAACAGGGATGCAGCACCACTTCATGGGGGATACCGCTGGAGATGAGAAACTGCTCCTGGAACTTTGGAGTGGTGCTCACTATGGTGGGGTTGCTCAGGTCCACTGGGTTGCTAGGAACACACCAACAGAAGCACATTTCATGGATTCAGTAATGAGCTTGCACATGTTGCTCAACCTTGATTTGGTGATACCCAATAACTGATACTGACCTGGCTTGGAAAGATTGGAATCAGTTTTGATATTTAATATTGTCAACACTAGGATGATGACAGAAAAAAAGATGATAACTTTAACAAATCACCTTTCTTTCTTTCGGACAATTTCACACAATACACAATTTTCTCTTTCACATATTCATACATATTTCTTTGTGATTATGGTCCGAAGGGTGACAGGAGAAGCCAAAGGCTTATCAGGTCCCGCCCCCATTTTCATCAGATTCAGATACACAGCTACTGATACAGATAAAACACAATTTTGTTGTTGTTGTTTTTGCTTTGCTTTTTTTTTGTTGCTTTTTTTTAGAAGCTGCAGTCCAATACACAGTCAATTTTATGTCTCCTTATTCATTGACAGTGCACAACAGACATGCTTTCCATTTTCCCAATGAATTTTGATTACTCATCATTATCCTCTCTTTCCTCTGAAGCCATTTTTGCGATGTCTCCTTTGATAGCTGCAATATCGGATCCCATTTTTGCTATCTCCTCCCGAACAGCAGTAATAGCCGCTTTTGTATGTATGTAATGTATCCTCTCTGCCTGTGACAATGCAGAGTGTGATGTGGCCTTGTGATGTGGCCTTCTCAATTTCTTCTCTGGTAGTCTAAACACATCTGCAAAAGTATTCAAAAACAGTCAAGTCTGTCTGCTAATTTGAGAATTCTACCTTCAATAAAGAAGTTATTAGTGTGTGCCCTGTAATTAGCTTGGTATATAATTCTTACTGCTTTTTTTTTAAGAATCTCCAAGGGGTGCAATTTACCTTTGTAAGTGTTTCCCCACACCTCAGCACAGTAATGCAGATGTGGGGAAACTAAACTCCAGTATAATACAAGTAAGGCCTTTTGATTGAAAAAATGTTGTGCTTTCCAAAGTATAGAAATACTCCTGGCTAGTTTGCCCCTGAGATGGCTAACTTGTTGTTTCCAGCTTAACTTGTCATCAATTATTACCCCTAGGACTTTGTGTTGCTTGACCCTTTGAATATCTATCCCATTTACCTGGATTTTCACAGAAACATCTGCTGCTCTCCTACCAAACATCATAAATTTAGTTTTTTCTAAATTTAGTGATGACTTATTTCGGTTTAACCACCCATGTAACTCAATACGATCTCAACCAGATTATTCAGATCTTTCCCCGAGTAGAAGATGTTCGTGTCGTCAGCAAATAAGATTAACCTTAAGACTTTCAAAACTTTAAATATATCATTTTAGGGCTGAAAGTCGATGATTCGAATCATCAGTCGGGAACCCCCGCAGTCGACGCAGATTCTTCAAGTCGAACCATCGTTTTTTTTTTTCAGTCAGTGTTTGTTCAGTACATTATAATAAAAGAGAAAATAAGAGCAAAACACTGACGTTATCATGCCAGGGCAATAGGTGGCGGTAATGTGTCACGTCAGGTCAAACGCCATAGAAGAAGAGTGGTGAAAACTAAAGAGGAAAAGGCAAAGGAAAAAAAAAAAGCAGATGTGTACGTTTGCGCTGTGCAGATTGCGCACCATATATGCCTATTGATTCTGCTCTGCTATGTGCTGTAGTAAAGATAGGTCGCCTTGGAAACAATTACGCCCCTTTAGACAGCCAGCATCTCGTCTTTTTTACTCGCGCGAATCCCCATTCTCTGCAGCCGTCACGGGCTCCGTGTTGTTTCTCTCTCACAGGTTCGCCGAGGCTCGGGCACGCTCGCGCTTCAGCTGCGCTCCAACTCCCCGGTTCACTCGTTAACTGATTTTTTAAATATATCCAACTTGGAGGTTGTCTATTTTAAGCTCTGTTTTCAGTGGTCTTAAAGTCTGTTTTCAACTGTTTTCTTGTTGACGGTTGGTCAAATATCTCACTCCAATGCACTTTTCTGATTGACAAATAGTATCACGAATAGTCGAATCTCTGGTTTGAACAGGCAGATCCGATTCGACTGAGAAAATTCCGAGTCGGGGACAGCCCTATATCATTTATGTAAAGCAGGAATAATTTCGGCCCCAAGATTGACCCTGAGGGCCGAAATTATAAGGTATGAGTAGGACTGACTTTGCAAACTTTGGACAGACGCCAAACTTTGCAGAAACACCATGAGCAAGATGTTTGGGAGCAGAATGTACAAGATCAAACCATGACTAAATGATAAATTGAAGGAAATGAGGGTGAAGAAATGGATGAATGTACCAGGGCTGTCAGTCAGTGCGTTTCCATGGCACAACTAGATTGGATTATCACATATATCGAACAAGACACTCGAACGGACCGTGTCACTTGTCTGAGTATACATGGCCTTTCAGAAATCGGATAAATGTCCGATGCACGGCTGTCTCCACTATGCTAGGTGGCGCTGTAGCCCTTTCAACCATGCTTACAACAAGTGGTTTTAGAGCCACGTCCTGTTCTCTTCCGTCAATAACCCATGGTGTAGCCTATCACGCGCAGGCACAGAACGAGAAGTCCGATATGCGATATCCGATCCCTGTATACATGCAGAGAGAAAGCCGACAATGAACAAATTATCTAGGTGTTCTTATCCGACTTCTCTTGTCCGTTATTGTGCCGATTTGTGTCCGAAGCAGATCGGATAAAGGTGTTTACATGCATTTTAAAAGTCCTGTTGAGGTCTTATTCGTTTAGTTACCCGATTATGAGTCTGCATGTAAACGCACTGAGTGTTACGCTTTAATCAGGATTAGTTCAAATCAGAGCAAAACGCCATACTTTTTTTTTAAAATGGCCTTTGACACACCTCAGGTCATGGATACCAACAACAATACGCTTCTCAACAGCTTGTTCAAACTCCCAAACGGCTCAGAGTCCACAGCTGGCGCTTTCTACAGGCCGGAGCACTTTGAAGTCATGTCCGGAGCATTTTCAACCTTTCTAGATCGGTATCTGAGACCCACCCTGTGGCCTCGGCTCCTCAGTCTAACGTAAAAAGTTAAAATATCACCAACGTTCTTTCGAGTTTGAGCTCCAACATACTGTATGCATACAAGTGCAGTCCACTTTGCATATTTCAAAGTGTGGAACAGTGAAATCCTTCGAAAAATTGTATCTGACAAAAGAAACACTTTGAAGGTGTCTCCTACCTCAAGATCACACTGTTCCTTTAGCATTTTCTTTTCTGTTTAAGGCAAACTATATTCTTGAAGCAGACATTGTGTTACCCCGCTCATTGCACCTTTTGATTTGAACTAAATCTTAAAGTCACGTTAAATAATTATCTTTGCATTCATTGGATTCCAAATAAAAAAAAACAGGTAAAAATAGCTTTACGTAGTTAATATGGACTTAGAAACTGTTGTGAAATGCTAAATAATAGAAACTTAAACATGAGATAAACCAAATTAAGCGTGATTAGCTATGGAAATTTTGCAATTAATCGTGATTATTTTTTATTTTTTTATGAATGGTTTGACAGCCCTTATTAATAAAGAAAAAGAAAGGAAAGGAAAGTAAAGAAAGGAGGACAGTGTTGGGGGTGAGTTTTTACAAACAGGAAGCATTGTAGAGAGGGAACTATTTGATGGTAACAGAGTGACATGAGCTACTTATCTGGTTCCTCCCTGTGCTTCAACTTGTCTGTCCTTCACCATACATGCACAATCATCTGTGTCCCTTAGTGTTAGTTTGATGGGTAAACAACATGTATTTTTCAGGTTAGGAAACACAGCAAAATGAGGGTGCATGTCACCTCAGCATGTGGAGAAAGCGGTACCACGTCTGTGCCACACAGTCATTGTCCATCTCTAGAGGGATCAGGTTGGCATCTTCGTCTGGAACTTTAAAAGGTGGAAAGGACGGTCCGTGGGTGAAGCGCAGAAGCCTGCATTGAAGAAGCAAGACAAGAGTACAGAGGATCACTCACAGGAAAGAAAACAGGCAATTTTTCCTTACAAATACCTAAAATATTTTCCATTTCAAAAGCCACTTTGGTTTTGTTTAAAATGAGATTTGCCTCCCCTAAATCTCAGACATAGGACTTGAACTGGTTAGACAAACCCAGTGACAAACTGTCTAAACTCTTAACATCGCAATACTTTGAGCATAAACTCATCTCACGTCTCAGCGAACTGTATCCAAACATGCGTGAGCTTTATTCCATGTGCACAGATATTTGGTCTTTTGTGTTTTGAAAACTCCGGTCAAAGTGGAGATTTTGGAAAACTCAGTATTTCTGTATTGTTTGGGATAGAGAACCCGGAGGTTTTAAGAAAAGCATAACCTGTGGTCTGCTGCTTCTGAGGACTGAGCCATTATGGGCGGGCACTCTAACCACTACACCACGAGCGCCCCCGTTGATGCCTTTCTAACCTGGAGGTCAGAGCGCAGGCCACCCTGCTCCACTGCTCTACAACCGGAGGGTGATGTCTCCAGTTGGCCAGCATCTCCCTGGCAGTCTTCCAATATGGCGGCGTGGGAAAGCAGCGGGCGCACGCCAGCAGCCACACCTCAAACAGCACGGCCATTAATTTCTCAGCCAGTTTCTCTGCCACACCAACTGAAAGAAAAAGAAAATATAAAGAGATAATTGATGTTAGGGAGCATTATTAGTAGCTAGGTTAATACAGCTAGAGGAGTGTGAGGGGCGTACCTCCGACTGTAGGGGGGGCAAGTAAGGTGTCGTTGATACGGAGCAGGAAGAGCAGCAGCACCTCCCAGGTCTCCCTCACCATGGAGACAGACTCTCGGGCCAGCTTCTGCACTGCTGACAGAACCTGCTGGCACAGCCGGATGTGGTTCAGACTGTGCTGCTCAGGCCTGGAGGGGAAGACAGAAGGGTTCAAACATGGCATCTGGAGTCAGAGATGTATGTAGGATGACTCTTTATGTATACAACATGCAATTTGTATACATTTAAAGGTCACATTATGCTTATTTTCAGGTTCAAAATTGTTATTTCGGTTTCAACTGATTATGTTGTGTATTGTCCAAAAAAAAATAGCATATATTTCTTGCAGTGCCATTACTGAATCTCCTCTTTTCAGCCTCTGTCTAAAATGCTCTGTTTTAGAGCTTGTCTCTTCAAGCCCTGTTTTTTCTCAGACGTTGGGAGTCACTTGTCACCAAAGTGCATTTAGCATAATAGGCAACCTTTACATGTAAAATGTACAGGGCAGATGAAGGCGGAACGTTGCTGCTATACCTTGGGACAAAGACGTTGTAGAGATGTTTGAGGATGGTCTGGATGTACATGTTGGGCTCCTTGACCACAGGCTGAGGCATGGAGTCCCGGGGTGACACCAGGGCCATCATCCAGTCTGTGTACACGTCCACACACAGCTTGACTGTGTCCCCCTCTAAGGGGAGGGTCAGGCCATAACACAGCACCTCCATGGTCCACTTCACCTGGGAACCAAACAAGTCTCATTACAGACCTTCACATCAACAACAATGACAGCTGAATAAAAGTTCTTAAGTCATTTGTTATACTATACCTGGGTAAACTGCCGGACAACCTTATGGCACACGATAAATACCTCTACAAAATCCCTTTTATTGTATGCAAGAAAGCCATCACCCGGAAGTGGCTAAGGGAAGAGCCACCCTCTAAAGAACAATGGATCACTATTGTCAACGAAATAAACTGTATGGAGAGACTGACCTTCTCCTTAAGGTTACAGTTTGACAGCTATATCAAGGCCTGGAAAAGATGGTCTGAACACTAAGGAATGTAAACCACTTAAATTGTAAATTTGCCTGTTTTCTTTTCCTGTCCTTTTTTATTCTCACACTCTAGTATGGCCCATGCTTGCCCTAGTGTTCTTTGTCTGTTTGTTTGTTCTCATACATCCTGAAAAACAAATTAAAAAAAAGTTTAAAAAAAAAAGAACAATGACAGCTCTAAAAAATAGATTTTCAAGAGTGTCTTATTCATAAAAGTGCTGTCATTCTTTTGATGTCATTCTGTAACTTTATGTCAGGGATTTCCATCCACGTCCATTTATGTCCAGTCTGCCAAGTCCAATCCAAGATTTGATGTTTATTCATTTGTCCTACATAATACAGCTACAACCCACATTATAAGCATGCATAACAGCTCTCTCTTTCCTGTGTTATGTCGCTGAAGAAGGGAGAGTCACTGCCTTTGTATTGTTTTCAACTTGAATATATGTCAAAAAGCATTTAAAAATTTTAAAATGAAATGTTATATGTTTTACATAGCGTCCCAACTTTTTTGGAATGGGGTTGTACATTTAGCTTACATGGCACTTTGGAAAACACCAGCAGGATATATTAATAGCCCAACCTTAACTGAAGAGATCAGAGGCCTTGAGTTTCTACTAACCATAACCCTGTCCTGTCGTATAGCACACCGTTTTTAATTATGTATAAAATACCAAAACAACAATATTTTTTTACTTGTAAGGTAAGCTATGTGTAACACTGTGTGAGCAGTGCTGCATCCTAACAGTATGGTATTCTGAGCTCTTGTAACTGGTATTGTCTAAAATGCATCTTCTGAAGGATCGATACGGCCTTAGATCACATACTGTATGTTTTCAAACTGACAGGCTCTGCCAACACTTGCATGATGAAGCTGTCAGCTTGGCAGACCAACAAAGCATTCAGATGATAAGTAGAATACTGCATAGAACATAGCATAAGGCGTGGACTTGTCACTCACCTCCTTGTCTGTCTTGAGGATGTTCTCAGTGGCCACGGGGCTCACCGCTGTGCCCAGGGGCTTGACCACAGCATTGGCCACCTCCGTGCCCACGCTGGGCGGGTACGAGTGCAGAACGCTGAGGTGGCCCTGGTCACTCTGCACCACCAGCTGCAGCGAGCGCCACTCTGAGTACATGCTGCCTGGCTGACGTCTACTGTACTCTACTCACACCTCCTGCCTCCACCCTGCGCACACACACACCACACACACACACACACACACACAAGTCAACCTCATAGCTGGGAAAAGTATGAGAGTGGGCTTCCTGGCTAATACTGAATAGCACTAAGTAGGTTTCCTCTGGTGTGAGAATATTTCTGCCAAAGCTGCCAATATGTAACCACACTAACAAACTTACAAACGTCTAACACAACAAGACTCTTCATAATAATGGGTTTAAACTTGTCAACTAATAACGGATTCATCCAGCAGTAATTAACCTGTAACTTGCTTAACTGGTTTATTACTATCCTACGTAACAATTGTATTTGGAGGAAAGAAAATGCAGGATTAAAACAAGGGCAATACATTTCATTATATTACAACAATTGTCATGTAATGCACTGAGCAAAAACCTTAGAAACCATTGTGAAGTCATGCTCATAGATTAGTTTGACAGTAAACAGGAAACCATCAAACAACCCCAGTATGTTCTTGTTGATGCTAACGATACGATCTCTCCTTCCAGAGAAAACACGCAAAAGTACCAAAGCAAGAATGGCATAGCTTATTATGTTCAATACCAGTATGCTTTTCGGACGTGTGAGTTTAAACTAAGTCGAGGAATTAAACATGCCAACAATTTCTATCGTAAACCTCGGGTAGGCAACAAGCCCAAGAACCAGGAAACGGTTTTGAAAATTATTAGCTTGCTAAAGTTAGCTAACAGTGACATCAAAACACCGTCCTTATCTCGCTGATGTAGCTCGCGTTGGCTGCTCTCTGGCTGCTGCGTTACAAGGCTGCCTCTCTGGAGGACGCAGGAAACTGTCGTTAAGAAAAAAACTGGCGGTTCTATGTGCTAACTTATCCGATATCTCAGTTGATCCGACGTTGCTAGCTAGCTCGGCTAATGTTAGCTGCGTTAGCTCGATCGCTGACATTAGCTGAGCAGGCTGTCATCTGTGCTAACTAACTAACTTTGCAAATACGCTAACGTTTGCTAGCTTAGCTTGGTAACAAGGGGGTTTTCCATTTACCTGGACAAACTGGAAATGTTGGCATAACAGTGCTCTGAAACTCCCAGTGTGTGCTTTCTATGTTTCCTGGTCTAGACCATAACAGCATCCATCTTCGCAATGTCAAGGCTTGGATATTGGAGCTTGACGGGCTAACGGGAAACAGCATCCGTAGATTGACGCCTCCTACTGTGCTGGTACGGTACCTGCAGCAGACCTCATGCTGCTTTCAGGGGCTACCGGTTAACTCTCGCTGCCTGAAGTCACAGGCCCTTTCCCAAACGACTCCCTTGGCACTCCCACTCCGTGAGCGAGTGTGACTTGCTGTGGAGTCACAATTCGCGGCTGTGAAGTGCCACTCGATCATTAAGGGGAGGGTACAACAACGGCGCGGGTTTGGCAAGCCCTCGCCTCTGTCAGACGGAAACAGGAAGACTAACTAACACTAGTTAAACTGTTAAGTCTTTATTTCTCACCCTAAAATAAAATTCCACCACATTTATATTTGACCTGAAACACTCTTTACATTCATATTCAGCTACGCATGTGAGAGTAAAATGTAGCATTGAATAAAAACAAACACTCCCATGATTTTTTGGCTGCATAATTAATTTTTTGTTGAACATTTTGTAACTGCATATTCTTAATTTTACCAGCTCAGTCTGTAGTGGAGAAAACGGGTGGGTGTTTGATCCGCTGTTTAATCATCCTTTTAGTTTACATGCGCAGCAGCATACACAACCAGGGAAAAGAACAATAGTCTGCTAAAGCATGTATTCCACTTGTCATGATCTGCCATTACGACCGGGGAATCGCGGCAGTTAATTAGCGTGCATAAATTATAATGCACTGCAAGGGTGGTCATAAATAAGAAAAGTCATGCGCTCCAGCTGACTGACGTCACCGCCGCTATTACTACTCCTCATCGGCTGTAACAGAAACACAAATCTTACTAAAAATTTAAGGAAATAATAATCACTGTCCCTTATTAACTTCTGGGCATTTTCTTCATCTGCTTCGTTTTATCTTTTATCCACGCCTTGAAAATACACTAACGGTAGACAAGTGGCATAATCAAATCAACAAGTGTAAAACAACATGTTAATTCCGATATTGTAGGCTACCCTCCGGTTCCGTCATATAGGGCTATGCATAAAAATAATCAATCAAATGTCTGTTTGAGGTAAGAGAACGTTTCATTTATAATTCGGGAAACAAACTCCATGGAACTCTCATTTGTAGGTTTGGCTCCTCCATTCCGGACTTAATTGATTGGCGGACACCTGTGTCAAACGTAGGGCTAAGCCACCATCGATGCAGACTCGGTGATCGAGGGCTTTATAACCCACTCACACTCGAGGCTCTGTGGTTTGGGATGACACTCAATATGGCGGGCCCTCCTCGCGAACGCGCAAACGGAGGGATAGTGGATAGGGATAGGGTGTAGGGGGTGGTTCTAGAAAGGGCCCCAGTCAATCCCTGCGTTCCATTAGTAGTTGCACTTCCCCTCGTTCATTTACCCTCAGCCCTTGGTATGACGTAACAGCATACGTTGCACGGAGGGAACTTGGAGTGCGGAGGGAGACTGGGCGGGGGAGGAGCGGGGGATTTAATGGAACCCACTTGCTCACTTGCCCTTGTAGTCGCAATGGACCGTCAGTTACATAGGTAGTTGTAGTTCTGAATGCAAATAATACAGAATTATAACATTCTGCAAAGGTAGTCTATATTGCAGAAAGCCATTTCCATAGCATAACAAACATTGAATTTCGACACGGTAACTCAGATTATCAAGATAATGTTACTTACACATGTAAATTGTTTGCTCCAACATATTTTCTTATTTATGTTAGTTTCAACCAAAAACATTTGTTTTAAATAGTCCTATAATTGGCAGCCATCGGTGTTATAGCAGCAATATGTATAAACTGCAATAGGCAACATTCACTGGTTTGTTCCTTTGGAAATAGGATAGCCTAATTAAGGCGTTTTGGAATATTTATATATATATATATATATATATTTGTCCTGCGGGTGGCCGCGATGTCCCTAAAAGCATACAGTCTACCGGAAAATAAAAGGAGAAGAAGAAGAAGACAAACTGCAATGCACTGTGGGTGATATCCACCTCGAAGTGACCATGGATGTTCACTTGATCACTCAGCCCTCCGAGGGTCTATCTCACGAAGTTCACTTCAGTTTCCAGACAATTGGAACGACACTTAAGATGGCGGCGGGGATTCCCCCGAGGGCAAGTGCTTAGGGCAAGTGAACGAGGGCCTGTTGAACGGGTATTGGAACGCAGGGAATATAGCCTACTAGCCTACTCTAGCCCTGCGTTCCATTAGTAGTTGCACTTCCCCTCGTTCACCTCCCCTCAGCCCTTGGTATGACGTAACAGCATACGTTGCACGGAGGGAACTTGGAGTGCGGAGGGAGACTGGGCGGGGGAGGAGCGGGGGATTTAAATGGAACCCACTTGCTCACTTGCCCTTGTAGGCAATGGACCGTCAGTTACATAGGTAGTTCTGAATGCAAATAATACAGAATTATAACATTCTGCAAAGGTAGTCTATATTGCAGAAAGCCATTTCCATAGCATAACAAACGTTGAATTTCGACACGGTAACTCAGATTATCAAGATAATGTTACTTACACATGTAAATTGTTTGCTCCAACATATTTTACGGGTATTGGAACGCAGGGTAGGTCACGCGTGCGCTCAACTCAGTCAGTGGAAAGCTTTTAGATACATAGGAGTGGGCAAGGAATTATGACAGATGTTTTTTTGACAGATGTAACGTTTGAGTGTGTCATCATCACTTTATGTTGCAGAGATGGTTGGATTGGGTAGATGAGGGAGTTGTAATGATCTTCACAGCTGCAAGGCTTGTTATGTTTTGGCTTAATTATTAATAAATAAATAAAACAAAGATGTAAAACAGCAATGTTGTTTTTCAGACCATCTTGGTTATCTCCCACGAACACCCTCACGCAAATAATTGAGTGATAGATTATATTGAGTTTTTATTCTTGTCTTAATGCTCCTAAATCAAATTAAACAGAAAGAGGATAACTAAGATAAAGCTAATATTTCAGAGGTTTAATGTAACTAGGTTTCACTATGTTTACAGCAGCAGGGCCCACCGTTTAAGAACAAACATCATTTAGGCTACTTATGTTCTGTTCCAGGTGCATCAAAATAATTAAGTTTTGATTTATGAGGATATATGTATTCAATAGAGTAGCGGTTCATTCGGACCAAACTGTAGCTTGTTCTATTTCGTTCCTACTGACCGCCAGAGGCGGTGCTTACAGCACTGGATGTTCCATCGCGCGCATGCGCAGGTCGAGATCTTTATACCAACAAAGTCACCTGTGACACCTGGGTGACCCCGGGAATGTCTATATATTCCGGAAGTCACCAGAGGTTCTGTTCCTTTTTTCTTCTCGCGGACTAGCAGGTCGCACACATTGTTGTGTGCTAATATACCACTAGCTTGTCGCAAGTAGCTCGTACCTAAGGGTTGGTGCTTCGATTTGACTTCGACCACCAAGGGCTGCGACTTGCAATTCGTTCGACTTGGCTGCGGGCCGGTCAGGGGGTGAGTAAAGTGTGAAGGCTACGCGTAGCCCGGCTACCGCGGAAGCTAATATCACCTTTCCACCTTGCTTTGATTAGATCAGGCGGCGGCTGGGTTCACAGTCGCCGTGTTATTCTTCGTTCGCACCGTTGTTTGTGTGTTTTTCACTAAGCCCGGTTGCTAATTGTATGCTCGAATGTATTGTCTTTCTAGCATTGTTGCACTGTTGATCGGGTGCTAAATTCGCCTAGACCGGTTGCTCACTTTGATTTAATCGACAGCGAGCGGCTTGGGAAGCCGCCGCCACAGTACCTTGTAGCATAGTGTCGCACTGTGCTCGGCTGCTGAGTAGCCTAGCACTAGTATGCTGTTGTTACACTGTATGCTGCTGTATTGCTCGCCGGTGGGCGAATTAGTTTCCTAAATCGCCTTCACCGTGTTATTTTAGCCGTGTCACACTGTTGCTCGTGTGTAGGCTGCTGTAGTGTGTCGCCAGTCGGCAGCTTAGTTTCACACTGCTGTGTTACTATAGCCGTGTCGCACCGTTGCACGGTAGCTCATGCGCCAGTGATCGTCGTTGCGTCACTGTGTTATTAAGGCGCATTATTGCTTGGGCTCTCGCCTAGGGCTCAATGACATGCTGTCCACAGTGCCTATAGCCTTCGTTGATTGCTCCAGTGGGCGGCTGGGGTTACCAAGAGCCGCTGACACTGCCAGGGGACTACAGATAGAGAATAGCATTTTGGCTAATTCTAGCATTCTTTTAACCCATGTATGATCATGTGGTTTATTGATTTGCACTGTCCCCTTCTTAAGTAAACTGAATTCAATTGAACTGTGTGGGTGCGCTCTCGTAAAGTTCGATTGCCTAGCCTACTGTAACTTGCTCGCCAGTGGGCGGGATAGTTTTACACCGCCACTGTATTATTCTAGCGGTGTCGCACCGTGGTTCGGTTGCTCTCGCTTGAAGCCCGGTTGCATACCTTATTCGGATTACATATTTTAATTGGCTCGACAGGTCGCGTCGTTGCTTGGGTGTGCTCTCGCCTAGAGCTCGATTGCCTAGCCTACTGTAACTTGCTCGCCAGTGGGCGGCAGGGTTACACTGCCAATGTGCTATTCTAGCGGTGTCGCACCGTGGCTCGGTTGCTCTCGTCTGAGGCCCGGTTGCATGCCTTAGTCGGATGCATATTTTAGCTGGCTCGACTTTTGGCTAAATTCTAGCATGTTTACTGTAACTTGCTCACCAGTGGGCGTAGTTGTACGCCGCCACTGTATTATTCTAACGGTATCGCCCTTCTTATATGTCCATGGGTGTCGCACCGAGGCTCGGTTGCTCTCGCCTAAAGCCCGGTTGCATACGTTGGTTGCTCGCCAGGGAGCGTCTTGGGTTTCCAAGAGTCGCCTTCACTGTGTTATTTTAGCTGTCACACGGTTGTCGTGTCTGTGCAGGCTACTGTAATTTGCTCGCCAGTGGGCGCTATAGTTTTGCACCGCCGCTGTATTATTCTGGCGGTGTCGCGCCGCGGCTCAGTTGTTCTCGCCTGAAGCCCGGTTGCATACCTTAGTCAGATGCATATTTAGTTGGCTCGACAGTGGGCAGCTTACGCCTTCATGGCCTCCATACAGTGGGGAATGGCCATGACAAGTGCCCTGCAGGTCTCAGGGTTGAGCACCTGAGGGAAGCGCTGTCAGATAACCCATGCATGAACTGTAGTTTCATGTCTCAGGCACTTAGGTTGCTAGGTAGAGGCTCTTCTACTAGCCTCCAACCAGCTCATGGTACAGTGGCAGTGAGTAACCTTGCGGCTGGGCATCCTTCCTACTACAGGGGATGACATGCTGTCCACAGCTGCGTCCTGTAACCTCTTACAGGTGGGCAGCTCCGCTAGAGGGTCAGTGTCCGTCCGTGACTCGCAAGTATGGGGTTAGATGAAGCTCTGGTTTCATCTGCACCCACGAATGCCTTCTTTCGGCAGGCCCTCAATCCTCCGTTCTGTGTGCCTCCCTCTGAGCCTTATTCCGCTGAGCTCCGTAGATGCTGGCCAGATTTAAGGGCTCTCTCCCATCACACTAGTGACAGCAGAGCTCTGGCAGCCATGCATAATGCTGATAGTTAGGGCTCGGACTGGTTAGCTCCGATTGAGCCTGCTATAGCATCCCTGGTTGTCTCCCCAGACGAGGCTCTGAGAGCCGATGTGCGCTGCCCTCGGCCCCAGTGCCGGATTTCAGGCGACCTCCTTACTAGGAGTTACGACGTTGCTGCCTGTGTGGGCCATCTGGTTTGCATTACGACTTAGGGAGCTAATAATAATAATAATTTGAATTTATATAGCGCCTTTCAAGGTACCCAAGGGCGCTTCACAAGGAAAAGGGCTAGGCGCGCCGCCAGGGTTGGCTGGCGCAGTCGTCCCAGTCGGAGGTGTGTCGACAGACCCTCCGTTCTCTTCCAGTGATCCCAGGCCAGGCGTTCGGCCAGCTGCTCTTCAGGCCAGGTGCGAAGTGTTCAGGTTGACCAGGCTAGACAGTAGTTACACGCTGCGACGTGTACCTCTGCCTGATTCCAGGCCGGGAACCTCTGTGGTACCCCGTGCCAATAGCTTCGACCACGTTCAGGGGCCAGTGCTTCTCAGCACATTCTGTACAGCGCCGTAACAGTGCGCTACAGCTGCATTTCAGGCGCCAGGAGGTCGGCGTCCAGCCTCCGCCCTCCCCCAGAGTCCTTGGGGGTGCTACTCGATGCTCGGTAGGTTCTACTCAACCGAAGTTCAGGTACCAGGAGGTGGGGCGGGGTCGCCCCGTTCTGGACTAAGACGGCGGAATCAATGCCTCACGATTCTTCCTTTCCCCATGCTGCGTGTTGCAGGGGTCCTCCAGTCTATCGCTCAGGCGGACTGGGTTGTGTCATAGCCCTGAAAGATGCTACTTTCAAGTCCCTACTGCCCAATGTCACAGGTGGTCCTCCCCTTTGCATTTCTGGGCAGGGTGTACCGGTTCAGGGTTCCTCCGTTTGGGCCGTCCCTGGCTCTGCGGATATTAAACAGTGTGTGGCAGCATCCCTGCCACCATTACAGCTCAGCTGGTGCTCGAGTCGGCGGCCATGCGAGCCTGCCTTTCTCCATAGCGCGTAGCTACCGTTCAGCAGCTACTACAGCACTCCATGCAATGGAGGCTGCTGGAGTACAGCCTCTTCCTTCGACTGATAAGTATGCTGACCTCAGCATAATCTAATTATCATTATCCAAGCTGTCCAAGTTCCAGGTGTCCGGAACACAGCGATAGAAAAGGGCCACCCCCGGGAGTGGAGACTCCATCCGGAGGTGGTGGGCATGATTTGGACAAGTATGGCAGGGCAGTGGCATATCTCTTTGCTTCCGAAGAGATGACCCACTGTCCCCCTGGGTTCTCCTAGATGGAGAGGACCAGTCCCCTAAGGCAGGATGCTCTGGCTAATGCTTGGCCAGTCATCCTGCTTTGTGCATTTCCTTCGCACCGTTGCTTGTGTGTTTTTCACTAAAAGCCCGGTTGCTAGGTGTATGCTCGAATGTATTGTCTTTCTAGCATTGTTGCACTGTTGATCGGGTGCTAAGTTCGCCTAGACCGGTTGCTTACTTTGATTTAATCAACAGCGAGTGGCTTGGGGTGAGCCAAGCCACCGCCACAGTATTTGTAGCATTGTCGCCTAGAGCGATTGCATAGGCTACTAATTTGCTCGTCAAGTGGGCGGCTTCGGGTCAGAAGTCGCTTTCACTGTGTATTGAGCTGTGTCCCACCAGCGTGGGCTCTCACCTAAGCCTTGCGTGCATAGCTTACTTATTGCTTGCCAGTGGATGAGCCGTGCCACACACTATGTGTGTAGCTTTTGTTACTGACAACACTGGATGGGGTCCAGCATTGCAGTTACAGCCTACGTTTTGTGGCTCCACATTGGCCAGGAAGGCCATGGATCCCAGCGTTACTAAACTCCTCAAGGAGAGCCTTGGTGCCTTCCAGGGAGACAGGACCTTCTGTCTCAGGTAGGCGGACACATGTGGCACCCGAACTCGGGGCGCCTGCAGCTGTGCGTGGGGCTCCTGGTAGCCAGGACCCACTGTTGACGTATTGCGACCAGTCAGAGGTCCATACCGTTTTAACTTCAGGGGCACTCGCCACTACATGGCGCTATGCAGACAGGTGGAAGTTGTTCTCACAGTGGTGCATGGCACATGGCGAAGTCCCATGGACTTGTTCAGTGATAGTGATACTACACTTTCTGCTGTCTGTGTTGGGCAGCAGGACAGCTGCTTCCACCCTGTGCGTCTATGTGGCTGCGATATCGGCCGCACATGCAGGGGTGGACAACCAGACGGTAGGGTCCCACTACCTAGTCAGGCCAGAGGCTTCATTCAGCCACCATGACCCCTGAGGGCACCATCAGGGGACTTACAAGTAGTCCTGAGGGCCTTAGGTCTACCCCCATTTGGGCCGCTGAGTCAGGCAGACCTGACGCGGCTGTCTATGAGACGGCATTCCTCCTTGCCATTGCAACTGCAATCGGTCGGTGAACTCCATGCCTTGTCAGTGAGCCAGGCGTGCTTGCGCTGGCATGTAGAAGGGTCAGGAGTGGTGCTCTCGCCAAATCCATCCTTCCTATCCAAAACGATTGTCTCCCCACCATGTAAACCAATCGATCGAGTTGGCTGCTTTCAATCCCCTGGGCTCACCAGGGGATGCAGAAAGAACGTCAGACCCACTGTGCCCGGGGCGGGCGCTTAGGGCATAGGTTGTGGCAACAACCAGCTTGCGTAAGACAAATACCTCTTTGTCTGCTATGGGAGCTGCAGGAAGGGGGCTGCCCTGTCCAAACAGAGACACTCCCACTGACTTGTGGATGTGGTCTTGAATGCATATAGAGCACATGGGGCTCCCCATGCCTTGGCCGTTGAGTGCCACTCTACCAGGAGTATGGCTACATCATGGGCTGCCTTGAAGCGGATTTCACGGCAGGACATTTGCGCCACGGCTACATGGTCTTCATCATGTACGTTGCGCAGCTCTACAGAGTAAATGTTGCTCCACCTCATCCGGTGGGATGACAGCTGTCTTGTTGATGGCTGCAAGCCCTTAATTGATGAGTACTCTTCGTGACCTTTTTGGTATAAGTCATCCAGTGCTGTAAGCACCGCCTCTGGCGGTCAGTAGGAACGAAATAGAACGATAGTTACGTATGTAACTACGGTTCTATGAGTTCCGGATGACCGCCAGAGTTCTCTGTCACTCAGACTTCTCAGACACCGCGAGAAGATTCAGTTGGAACAGAACCTCTGGTGACTTCCAGAATATATAGACATTCCCGGGGTCACCCAGGTGTCACAGGTGACTTTGTTGGTATAAAGATCTCGACCTGCGCATGCGCGCGATGGAACATCCAGTGCTGTAAGCACCGCCTCTGGCGGTCATCCGGAACTCATAGAACCGTAGTTACATACGTAACTATCGTTTTTCATTGCTTAAACACAATTTTCAAAACTCTACACACCTATCTCATGGCTTAACCACAGCCTGCACAACACTGTGGATTTCCAGCACTTTTTTCAAATGCTAACACACTGCTGCCACAACTGTAAACCACACATTCAAAACAGAATAAATGCCTTTCAAACACTGCGGATTGCAATTTCAACTGAAACACTAAGATGTCTTGTTTTAGACTTGTTAGTGAACATTTATACAGTATAAAGGGAAAGCTCAAAAAAAAATGTTTGGAAATGGACCAAGGAAGACAGGCTGTTGGAGGTAGAAGAGTGGCAGTGAGAGTGTGGATGTGTGGAGGAAGACCTAGAAGACATAGAGCTGTAATGTCTGATGAAATACAGTAAGGGCTACAGTGATAGATCCTGTTGTGAATCATGGTCTCGCATTGAGAGAGGCAGGATTGAGAGTGCAACCCAATCTGCAAAAATCTAAAGTTGCATCTGTAATACGAATTTTCCAGCAAACAAACAGCTTAGAGTTGCATCCTTACAGTAAATGACAACATTACAGGAATTGATTTCTGTATTACAATGATATAATATTTACACAGATAAATACTACATTTGGAAATGTTTTCAATAAAATATACAAAATGTGTATCTACTGAAGCAAACTTCTGATTTTAATATCTTTTTGTTTTCCAAAAAAAACTGGTATGTTATAAAATAAACAATTTCATGTGAAATAATTTCACCCTTTCATCAAAGAAAATATTATGTAATTTGTGTGAAATAATTCGAATTATTCAAACTGTAAAGATTAAAAGTTTGTCATTTGTGTATTGGGGTTTGATGCTATAATGTTTGTACTCTGAGTAGGTTCTGAGTGACAGTATGTGTTATCTCAATGAGGCTGGTTCATAGTGTTTGCTGCACTGAACCTGTTTTGCAGGTGAAGTGAACTGTTCAGCTCCAATGACTGTTGGTAGTGCAGACTGTAGTTAGAGTTTTGCACATTGAGCTACAGTTGTTCCCACTGTGGTTCAGCAATCGGAAAAAAACTGTAAGAGACATCCATTTGACTCATCCTGAAAAAAGGGAGACACATGGAATGAGATGTAAGCACGTTTAAACTAAAAAAAAATTGTTTGCCTTTCAAGACAAGTTTTAAAACATTTGACAAATGTTTTAAATGTTTTAGTTATTTAATATGCTACATTATGAGTCTACACAGTTAGCACAATGTTAGCCCTAAACTGCTGAATCATGCTAGTTTTCCCACAATGCTGGGGTTGGGGTGATTTGTGCCAAAGGGCCTAGGGTGAGGTGTGCCGGTGGCATGGCTGTATACGCTGGTCACCAAAAAGAAAGTGATTGTCTACAGTAGCTCAGAAGAGACTGACATAACTGATGAGAGTTCAGATGGCCAGAATGACGATGATGATGATGACAAGGATCTGTCTGCTGGTGACTTTGTCATTGTGAGCTTTGCAGGTAAAACCACCTAGATCTGCTAGGCCTTGTTTAAGAAAATTGACCTTCAATCTTTGTCAAATATTTACTTTAAATAAATCTTAAATGAGTATTTTTTCTAATGGATTCATCTTGCTTTTATATAGCATTACAGTTTATGAGATATATATCAATGGCACAATTTACCCCAAAGTATTCTCTCCAAAGGCACAACTTACCCCGCACCGGGGACAAGTTGTGCCACGAGACCACCTTTCTTTCTAAAGCTATATTTCTAAAATAGTTTATTTCAGATCCAAAGTAATTGTTGCCAGGGATGCACCACATCCTGAAATATACATACATATTTGAATTGGAGACATTACTGTCAAGGCTTCACTTTAAAGTCACTTTGAGCAAAAAGTGGCACAACTCACCCCACTCTCTCTACTAAAACATACACATACAAAAATATGTTTTTTAGACTAAATAGAGGCTCTGCAAAAGTAGGCTAAATAAATTCCCCTCCCGCAAAACTGCTAGTGCACCTTTAAAAGAAAGGTATTCTTTTGTTTTGCAGTCCCATGTAGATATTATTATTAGGCAACAGGCAACAGCTGTCAATGGACCCCAATCTTGCACCTATTTCAAACAACTTTCAAGGTAAGTGTGATTTAAACACTTTTGTGAAACACATTTTATTATTGTTGTAAAAAAACACTACAATTAGTATAAACAAAACAACTTTATTGCAAGCTCATGTTAATTTTTTAATAGTGGTCAACAAACAAAAAAATACATTTCATCTAAGAGGATAACGTTGACAGATCAGCTCAGGATCCTTTCAGTAGGGGGCAGCAAAGACTTAAAAAAGGTAACTGCCTTAAATTGAAATAAGCAGGTCTGTAAATACTATACATTTTCATACTTACATGAATCTTGATTAATAAATATGGTTTGTCTATGTCCAGGAACAAAAGAAGACTCTCACTTAGACACGTTTGTAACAAAAGGGATCACCGTCTAATGTGAGCGGG
This sequence comes from Hyperoplus lanceolatus, assembly GCA_026929865.2. NCBI lineage: Eukaryota > Metazoa > Chordata > Actinopteri > Uranoscopiformes > Ammodytidae > Hyperoplus > Hyperoplus lanceolatus. The sequence continues at coordinate 1,071,792 of CM049404.1, read as the reverse complement.
ATAACACTGTTGGTGTTACCCATGCCCTGTGTAGTTTGAAGGCATGTGGCTGGTATGTTGGTAATTTCTGGGCAGTTCAAAGCAATCCTGAAGATCCTGTAATTAGGGACCGCATGTTAAAGTTCCCCTGTTGCACTCCAGCGTACACACACACACACACACACACACATGTATAAATGTTCAATATAAATGTGAATCAGATGTTTCTGAGTGTTCACAGAAAAAGACAAATGTGATCTGGGCATAAGCCTTTCTCCAAAACAAGCCCCATCAACATTCCCTCTGTCAACTCAGTGTCTGCAAATAAATATCTTTCTCTAAAAGCTTGCTTTTTTTAAACTGAAGCACTATACATTGACTACAGGTGTAAACCAGATGAAATGGAAAAGCAGATAGTCCCCTGTGTTGCAGATTGTAGCAGTTGACATGTGGCCACGTCGTCCCAGACCATAGGAAGTGTCAATGGCTTCCACATGAGCACTCAGTAAGCAAACACACATATCTCCTGGATAAGGTCCACATAGGGGAGAGACAAGCCAAAGAGTTATGGATCAGAGTCAGCATTCTTCTGGCCATCATCCCTCCATGTTTGGTAAGGTAGACAAGCAGTTCAGCGCTGCTATGACTGGTAGCCGTATGCTAGTGCATCTGAAGAGGGAGAAAAAAGGAAGTTGAGACATTGATATTCGTACATTTAAGTATTCTGGAAAAAGTGCTTTGTTATGAATTGCCTTGGGTCTATGAACATTACCATCAAACAACACATGAAATGAACCTGGAGCCATTTTATGTTTCAGTTTAACTCACTAGAAATGACAATTAAACACATTTCCAGAAGGCTGTATGAAGACATGCAGGCACACTTTAAATTCAAATGAAAGTGTAATTTCATAGATTATTACCACAGCAGAAAGCAAGCAAACAAAAATGAATGTACCTACATCATATTATAAAATAGGCAAACACTTACCTCTGTCTGAGGTCAGAGGTCTGAGGTAAGGTCTTTAAAGGAATAGTTTAGTTGGACATTTTGGGAAATACTCATATTTCACTTGTCTTTCTGAAAGATGAATCAGTAGTAGTCTACTCTCCTTTCATTGGTGGAACCAGTAAAGGCTGTTACATACTCCGCGAGAAGAAAGAACAAAGTTCTCGGTGACAGAGCTGCGAGAAGTTCTTTCTGGTCTGACATTACATACTTCACGAGAACTCAACTGCCGAACTCCTCACCGCGGCGCATTGTTACCATGGTAATTGACTCAGTAGCGCCAGCTGATTTCACTTCGCTTTCCTCATTGACTTCAGACTGACCAATCACACAATAGTTCTCGGACAACCTGCGAGAAGAAAGTTCGGCCCGGGTGATGTGTCGAGAACAAGCTGCGAGAACAGCTAAACAAGAGCTGAGAGAAGAAAATGACATCATTTTCTTCTCGCAGCTCTGTCACCGAGAACTTTGTTCTTTCTTCTAGTGGACTATGTAACTTCCCTGGAGTCTCCATTGGATGCCAAGCAACTACTGCGAGAGCAGTGCCAATCTTCTCATCTTACTCTCGTCAAGAAAGCAAATTATCGGGGGCGGAGTTTGACTGGCAATGGAGTAGGACGTGTTTGACTTGAACTCCCGCCGAACTGCTGCAATTTTAAGTTATTTCGCGCTTTACATTACAAAAACTTTGGTGATTCTGCTCTGAACCTGTTTCTGTACCAAGAAAAGTGTCTATATGTGAGGTAATGGCTGAAAAACTACGCAAATATCAGTACGACGGATCACTCGATACTAGGCCTAACACCGCCCCGACACCGAGTTCCACCGTCACCCGATCTCGAGCGACTTCACCCGCTTCAACCAGCCCAGAGAAGATGGACGCTGTAGCCTTGAAACCCGACATTCTTCGCTCGCTAAAGGCGGACATATGGGCGGTGATTAAATCCAAACTGAAAAATGCGCTCGCCGAGGACTTCAATGCCCTCAAAACCGAAATTCAAGCGGTTAAGTTGGAAATAATAAACAACACAGCAGCGATCCATTCGGAGATGGATAAAATGAAGGCTACTATCAAGGATGTGGAAGGCGGGCTATCAACGTGGTCGGACGAGGTGACAACTTTGCAGTCTGTGGTCGCTGACCTGAAAACAGAGGTAGCTGGGCTAAAAGGCAAACGCGAAGACATGGAGGGAAGAATGCGGCGGTGCAACATTAGAATTCTGGGAGTAGCTAAAACGGATGGATCAAGCTCTACTGTGTCGGTGTCGAGGCTGCTGAGAGAAACACTACAGCTGGATAAGGATGTGCTTGTGTACCGCTCGCATAGAAGCCTGGGTCCAAGAAGACCAGATGGGAAACCACGCGCCATCGTAGCTAAACTCCACTACTATAAAGACTGTGTCGATGTGCTGAGCCGTGCGCGCTCTCAAGCTCCGCTGAGATTCAACGGGGACTCGATCGCCATATTTCCAGACTATACTGCAAGCGTCGCCAAGGCCAGGGCTGCGTTCACGGAGGTTCGGAAATTGCTGCACAAACGCAAGGGCGTCCGGTTCGGCATCTTATTCCCAGCCCGACTACGCATCACACATGACGGTAAAGAAAAAAAATTCACTGATGCAGAAAAAGCGATGGGCTACGTTAAAAAGAACATCCTCTCTACTGAGGCCTGAAAGTTATTGAATGACTGAGCTTTATGTAGGCTACGTTATTCCAACTTAAAACCTACCCCAATGGAGCAATACTTATTTTGTTTACATTATCTTCAGCTGCTGTCATGTGGGGTTGGTCATCCTCAGTCATGGGTAAGTGATGCTCTAACTAATTTCAAGGGCAACTTTGTGTGGACAATATTTTCCTAAATTGTGTTGCTGTAAATATTGATCGTACCAGGTCTACCTTATTACACAGAATACTTTAATGTACAGTAAAGACTTCCTCTCATCTTATTTTCTTGTATAGCCTGTTTTGATAAACAGTGGCCTACAGCCTAATGTTTACCCTTTGTTATGAGCTTGTGATGCTCTGTTACTTTTTATGAGAAGCGTACAATATGCATCTTAAGATGTAATTGCTTTTGCCATTGTCTTCAGACTCATTTTATTTTTATTTATGATTTATTTTTTTATTCAAGAGCAGAATTTGATTTAATATCACAATGCGCTATCTGAGTCACTTCCATATAAGGGGATTCGGCGGGGGCCTGAGCGGTTTGCTCTTTAGTGTCCCATACACAAGCACTAAATGTGTGGATTTGTTTTGAAGGGGTATTGTACTCACCATGTTCTTGTAGGTGTAAAGGGGAATGGGGGGATGTTACCAGACTTGTTCTATTTACCAGACTTACCCTGTCAGGTGTTTCAGGGGCCTATTTCAGGTAGCTGGTTTTGAGGCAACCCAGAGTTTGTTCGCTCTGAGTTAGTGGAAACTCTCGGTTTTCCGTTTCAAGAAGCAGGTTCAGCGCAACCGAGAGTCAGTTACTGCGGCAACATACGCCGTGGGGCTAACCTGCTGGATAGGTGGTTAGACCTACCCTGAGTTTGTTTTCACTTTACGCTGCAGCTCCGACTGAAGAAAGAGTGTCACTGTCACGACGCGACCCTGTACAGTTTGAAGCAAAATCACTCCATAGAAATCTCCATCGGGATGTTTTTATCATTTCCTGATGATTTTACGTTTGATCGATCATTTGATCAGTAGCCTTGTTCTCAGCCCTCGTTAGTTCATATGCGGCCACCTTACACATCGTGAACATGCTTTACATTCAGATTAATAAACCTATTGTATTGTATGTATCTCGTTATTTATTTTTATCATTATCAGTAGTTTTTTAACATCTGTGCCACTGAACATAGGCTATTTATGTCATGTTGAAATGTAATTCTGCGGCTGCACGCGATCGTTACTGTTCACTTGTGTCATCCCAAAGTCACAGATAAGCCTCGTTAAATAGCCCAATATGAATATAGAAACAATATAATAATTTAAACTGTGATCACTAGAGGACAAGGGATCTGGTAATAAAACAATCAGGATCTACAATGGAAACTGTCACCTTATGTGTCAAACGTTAATATCTTTCACTCCCCATTTAAAAGAAGCGACAGTCTGTTTACTGCACAGTAGGCCTATTATAGCTTGCCTACATAATAGGCTACAGCGAATATAAAACACTGTCAGCAGTGCTGTGCAGCGGCAGCTTGATAATTTTGTTGCTGCTGATATGCGTAACTTAATTCTTAAAATAGACTTGCTTCTCATACGGAAGCAATGATGCTCTTGACAAAAAACGTTTGCACCGTTTTTTTCTGAATTGCCGAAGTGATTAGATCAGAGTTATGAGACTATCCCCGTTCATTCTTCTCCATAAGCTCATAAGTTAATATTTCTTACTCTAGTGGGAGGAGCGGAGAAGTTTTTTTTTTCTTTTTTGAGAAGTGGAGAAGTGGGAGGATCAAGCATTTGTTTCTTCTGTTTCCATGGTGAATCATGTTTTCAGCGATCCATTGACGATGGCTTTTATGCACACGCTCCACCCAGAGTGAACACGCTCAGAGTTGATTAACCCAACGCTGATCCACTGTTCTGAAACCGAAAACCCAGAGTTTCTCGTCAACCCTGCGCTCTGAGTTGACCAACTCAAAGCGCAGGATTAAACCCAGAGTATGTAAAACCAGCTACCTGAAATAGGCCCCAGATGTATGACTTTTTCCCCTATATATGACTGACAACTATAATTCCAGAGGGTTGGATGGCTGCGCAGTCAACTTTGTGAGTTGGAATGTTAAATCACTCAACCATCCAGTGAAACGTAAAAAAGTACTTTCACATTTGAAACAGCTCAATGTTGATATCGCATTCCTTCAGGAGACACATTTACTTACAGTGGATCATTTTCGGCTGAAAGGGAGTTGGGCAGGACAATAAATGCGCACTAACAATAATGTATCCACTTTACTTTGAGCTACAACGCGGCACAAGACAGGGATGCCCTTTGTCCCCATTGCTATTTGCAGTTGCAATGGAACCACTTGCTTTAGCTCTCAGACAAAATGTAGACATTAAAGGAATCCAGCGGGCAGGACTGGAACACAAAGTTTCACTTTATGCTGACGACATGTTATTGTACATGTCCCAATCCCTCTCAAGTCTCCCAAAACTAATGACTTTACTTACAGAATTTGGAAACATTTCTGGCTATAAAGCCAATATTCAGAAAAGTGAACTCATGCCTATTGGTGATGGGGTTGGTCGGATGTCTCTCGGCTCAATTCCCTTTAAAATTAGCCCTAAAAAATGTAAGTACCTTGGGGTATGGGTCACACATAACCATAAAGATCTATATGTGGCTAATTAACAACCTTTATTAGCTAATCTAAAACCAGACTTTGAGCGCTGGGACCATCTGCCTCTCTCTTTGGGTGGAAGAATCAATGCGGTAAAGATGAACGTGCTGCCTAAGTTTTTGTATATTTTTCAATGTCTTCTGTTTTTTTTAACAAGATATTTATTTTCCAAAGTGAATAATCTGATCTCGACCTTTATTTGGAACAAAAAACCACCAAGAATTAAAATAACTATATTGCAGAGACCTCGTACAATGGGAGGGATGGCACTCCCAAATTTCATGTATTACTATTGGGCGGCCAACATAAGAGTAGGGCTGGGCGATTAATTGAATTTCGATTTTGGTTACAATTTTGGCTTCCCTCGATCATGAAAACAAGATAATCGTAATAAAACAGTTATTGTGCGGCACGCCGGGTCATGTGTAGTAAATGCAGCGCACCCTTCTGTCTCCACCTGCGCTCCGCCCCGCCCGAACACTGTCGCTTTCAGCGATTCCAGTGCAATTGTTTATTCAGCATAAGTTAAAACGCTCGTCCAGGATGTTACACCGAAACACAAAAGCCTTGCGCGATTGAAGCAGCGTTTCACTCGGTGAAACATGGTGTTAGTGAGACACTGTGATGGCGGTGGGTAACGGTGTCATTCACTGTGAGAACTTGCTGGTGTGAGCCGCCGTGCAGAAATGCTCTGTGGCTTTATGGGTAAAGTAAAAGTCGGGGATTCCTGCACGTTAACGTTGTTGAGGGGAAAGGCTTCCGCTTTCTGATAGCATTTCTCGAGCCTGAATATATTGTGCCATGTCGGCAAACTATCTGCGCGACAAGAGCAAATATACAGTGAGACGCACCCCCTCCGTTAGTTTCAGTCTACAGACGAAAAGTTACAACCAGCACCTAAGCATGGACTTCGTTTAAATAAAGCATCTAATTTTTATGATCAGCGCTCTGATGCAAATTCTGAAGTCTGAACATTACGGTGTCAGCTGTGGTGTAGTTTTTTTTACAGCAACTCAACGTGCGCTGCAAAAAAAAAGAAAGCAATAAGTCTCTTTTTGTAGATTCATAGCCTACCTCCTCTTATAAGTCGAATTACAAATCAATGAATGGTTCACAATCACATCCCTAGTAAAATATTAATTTTACTCTTAGATTCGAAGGTTTTACTGATTATTTATTTTGTGTGGCTTTTTAGTTGTAGGCTGTGTTTGAGGAGCACAATTGGGAGTTTTGTTTATGTAATGTTGAAAGAATTTGCTGAATTTTCATTTTGGTGCATTCCTACAATGAATAATCGTCTTTAATAACCGTGATTACAATATCAATCAAAATAATCGTGATTATCATTTTTGCCATAATCGAGCAGCCCTACATAAGAGCATTGCTAAATTGGTTGAGGAGCGACACTACTGCCCCTGCGTGGACAATTCTGGAGAGGGCTTCAGTTGAGTCCACCTCTCTAGCAGCTTTATTGTGTTCCAAACCACCATTCACACAGCCTATTTCTAGCTTCACTTCTAATCCAATTATAACACATTCAATTACAATCTGGAATCAGGTTAGAAGACCTTTTTCCCTTAAAGATGTATCAATGGCTGCACCAATTGCTAAAAATCACATGTTTATTCCATCAATGATGGATGAAGCCTTTGATGCTTGGTCTAGGAAGGGCGTGGTCTCACTGTCTGATCTCTATATCGATGGTAATTTTGCTTCCTTTGAACAGCTGGTACAGAAATATAACATTCCCAAATCACATTTTTTTAGGTATTTGCAACTTCGGAACTTTGTAGTCTTGAATTCCGATTGCTTCCCATCGCGCCCTCCCAGTTCGCAGTTAGACTTAATTTTCAATTGTAAATCGGTAAAAAGGGCTATGAGCAGAATCTACGAACAACTCAATATATACGACTTGACACCATTGGACATACTTAAAAATAAGTGGGAGACGGACTTAGATGAACCTATTTCAGAAGAAATTTGGCACAAAATAATACAGAGAATTTTCTCATCATCCATATGTCTTAGACATGCTGTTATACAATTTAAAATTGTTCATCGTCTGCACTGTTCTAAAGTCAGACTCTCTCAGATTACTGATATAAACCCCACATGTGATCGATGTAGGCAGGATCCAGCCACTCTGCTGCATATGTTCTGGACATGTCCAAGACTTTACATGTTCTGGCAGCCGCCAGTCATTCATTTTCACTTTAATTTTCGCTACGAAGCCTCGGCTGCAGCAGCACCATGGCAACCACCTGCACGCAGGCAGTGTGTCCACTCCACACAGTCTGAAATAAGCCGTGGATGAAGAACTCCCAAAACATTTAGGCCTACAACAACCAGTTTAATTTAGCTTTAATACTTATTTGTTTTATATACCCTATGTTGTTTTATGGTTTGGTTTTTAAATAAAAAAAATAAGTTCCAATATGTTTGTGAATGCTGTTCTAGGGGTGGGGTGCAGGGGGGGTTATATAGCCTATTGTTATTTGCACTGAATTGCAAGTTGTGATATTGTAGAAGAAATAGGCTACACTGAATTACAACGGTGTAGACATCATTGTAATTCAGTGTATTTCTTCTTTAATATCATAATCAGAATGGGTGTGATAAGAGCATAAAGAAATCAAGGGACAGGCTAGAAGTAATACAAATGCGATTAATCGTGATTAATTGCGATTAATCGCGAGTTAACTATGACATTGATGCGATTAATCGTGATTAAATATTTTAATCGTTTGACAGCACTAGTAAAAACCAATAAAAAGACCTTGATCAAAAGAAAGCAAATTATCTTATTTAGCAAAATGTCAAAGGTTTAGTTAATTATGGAATTTGAACCGGGTAGCCATAATAGTGGAAGCCGCTAGCCTGTTCCTTCAAAAGTTTAAAAACATCCGTAGCCACACCTCTAAAGCTCACCAGTAAAACAATAGATAAAAAAGAGGAGTTATCCCATGTGTTATACTGTTCTGAAACAGGAGTATAAAAAGAACAAATATGTGCTTTTGGAAGAAGTCACATACTGTAACCATTTCATGATGAGATTGCGTTTCCTTCTTTCAGTTTATGCTAAGCTAAGCTTATCACATCCTGGCTCTAGCTGTGTAGCATAAGATAAACTCTCTGGAAAAAAAAAAGAAAAAAGCAATGACTCATATTTCCCAAACTGTCAAACTATTTATATAAAGCAACGTGAGGTACGCCCTGTCACCACTCACCTGAACGGAAGTGTGCGGTGCAGCACAGTCCCTCTCCCCTTGCTGTGCGGTAGATGGGTGACACACACACCCTGGCCTCTGGGGGGAGCTGTGTGAGGCGTGTAGACACTGAGTGTGGAGGCAGGTAGAGGGACTGTCCCTCCCAGGTCAGCCAGTAGCCCCTCACAGCAGACACGCTGCCCTGCCACTCCACCTGCACAGAGTCACTGCCCACTGTGGTCAACTGCAGGTCTGCCAGGGCTGGAGTCACTGCACAAGGACAACACACAGTGCGTTTACATGCTGACTCATAATCGGGTGAATAAACTAATAAGACTTCAACTTGTAAAATGCATGTAAACACCTTTATCTACTTCGCACACAAATCGGCACATTAACGGACAAGCGAATGCATATTGGAGTTTGCATTCTGCGCTTGCTCGAGAATCCCTGCGGAGGATTTCACAAGGAATTGGAAGGAGACGACGCGTAATAAATAGTAGTTTTGTTGCCGGAAAGGAACCGGACGTGGCTCTATAACCACTTGTTGAAAGGGCTACAGCGCCACCTAGCATAGCGGAGTCAGCTATGCTCCAGCCATTTATCGAATATGTGAAAGGCCATGTATACTCAGAAAAGTGACGCGGTCCGTTCGAGTGGCAAGTTCGGTATATGTCTTAATCCAATCTAGTTGTCCCATGGAAACACACTGATAGAGACGTCACATGTCAAAGTCTGTTTCAAAAGGACATGAGAACTGAAAGGAGCATAATGGAAGAGGATATGAATGAATAGGAGTTTAAAGTAAATAAAACAAACTCTTACTCATTTTCAGGTTCAAAGTAGTAATTTGGCTTTCAACTAGAAACTTTGTTTCATGTTGTACTGCCCAAAAAAAAACTTAAAATTCCCTCAGTGGCATTGCTGAATCTCCTTTTTCATTCTCTGTCTGAAACGCTCCTTTTTAGAGCCTGTCTCTTGTAAATAAGACCCTGGGTCTCAATGAGATTTTACCTGTATAAATAAAGGTTAATAAAAATAAAAATTAAAAATAAGATCCGCCTTCCAAATAGCCCAGGCTGCTCTGATTGGTCCTGCATCTAACTGCCAGTTATATTCAGCGAGCGTTTGATTGGCTCCAGCTCCTGTCGCTGCTCAGAACTGTCCATTGACTTGTCAAACCAGAATGGAACCGCTAGTAATTATTTGCAATTTAAAACCCAGAGAGGACTAAGGCTGCATAGGATTAAGTGCGACTTAAATGGATGATTACACTAAATGAAGCTGTATTTCCCTCACTCACCTTCCTCAGTACACACTTTGACAGACATGGCCTTCTCCTTGCCCGAGGCGTGGCGGGCGCTGACGGTGACCAGATAAGTGGTGTCTGGCTGGAGGTCTCTGAGCAGGGTGGAGTTGTGTGTGTGGCCCACAGTGACAGCGTGCAGCTTGCCCCGGGGCAGGGCAGAGTACTCTATGTAGTAACTGCTGACCTGGGGCTGGAGAGGACCCCAACTCACACGCACGCTGGTCGGCCCCGAATCAGAGACCGTCACCACAGCTGGGCTCATCACCTCTGGTGGGTGTGTGTGTGTGTGTGGGGGGGGGGGTGGCAAGAAAGACAATTTTGGTTCATAAGATTATGAAGAAAAGTAACTTGCGCTGCAACCTATAGTATGTTTAACCTGACATTTTAGAGGTCTTTCATTTATAATTATTTCCTTATAACTATAACAACAATAGAGAGACAATATAGACAGTCCTCAATTAATACACTACCAATTACATAAAGTGCACAGTCTGTGCACAGTTATTGGTTATGACACAAGGTGTACATAGGTTGTAATCCAACCTTGCTTTGTGGTGAAGGTGACAGACAGTGTGTTGAGCGCTTGTTCATTGGACTCCGGGGTCAGTGTGGCAGTGTAGGTGGTGTCTGGCTGCAGGCCTGTTAGCCTGGCACTGCTGGTGTCTGCGTTCTGGGTGATTCTCTGGTAATGGCTGCCCCCGGTGCTGGGGCTGGTCCCAGTGCCCCCTCCCCCGCCTCCTGCTGCCCCGCTGGGCACAGGGGCAAAGCGGATCTCGTAGTATCCAGTCAGACCAGACAGAAGCGGCCGCCACTGCAGCGTGGCAGAGCTGGTGGAGATGTCTCGGACCGTCATTCGCTCTGCTCGGATAATCTCTGTTGGGTGAAAGATGAATGTTGTTATCACACGGTAATCGCTTAATATTCTGCAAATAGACAGAAAGAGGGATGGTGATGGAAGATGACAAGACACCTGCTAAAACTGCCTTGGCTTCAGACAGCCACCCACGCAGACAGCCAGACTTGGGTTTCTCCGTGCATTCATATATAACCCTTGCAATGGGACAACTGGAAATAGCCAACCCAGTTAAGCCCTGCAAGAAAATAACTAATGCCACAGGGGCATTGATATCCCTGATAGGATCCTCAGGCCTTCAGCAAGGACTTGTGCATTTACCCCTGTTGTACACAAGCCTTATTAATAATAATATGCATCATTTCTTACAGCTGCAGTATATACTGTAGAAATGCTGAGGTGTGAGAGTTATGGCAGTTACCTAATCTGGCCAGAGAAGTGGCCCACATCTCTGGTCTATATATATACAAATATACATATATGTACCATGTCTTGCATAGTGCTGGAGAATACAGCAAGAGAAGTTGAATCATTAATCCATTAATAGATCACCCTATCTTATTACAACGACTATACACATACACACACACACACACAAACACACACACACACACACACACACATCCCCGTTTCTGACTTAGTCTTCAGGAGCATGTGTGGAATTAGGGAGAAGCCCCCCCCCCCCCCCTCCCCCCCAACCCCCCTCCTCCTCTTCCCTTTCCTCTCTCTCTCTCTCCTCTGTATACCACCCCCTCCCAACCCAAAAAGAAAGGAAAGCTTTTGCAAATACCCTCGGTGCTTTTCCCCGGGAACCCAAACCCCATTGGGGCAGTTTTCGCCCCTGGGATGTGTGGGTTCCCCCGCCCCCCACACTTTGTTTTGTGTTTCTCCACTTTTTTTTCCTAGGGCCTACCATGTTGTTTCTATGCCAAGTAGATATAGTGGGTTTAAGGATTAGTCGATTTTTAAAAAGAAAAGAAAAAACAAACCCAAGCCCCCCGGCGGGGCTCCCGGGGGAGGCGATGGGAGGGTGGTTTAGGGATGAAATATATATTGGGGAATATAATTTTAGGTGTAAAAAAGTATATTATAATGTGATAATTATTTATTTGAATAGAAAATTATAAAAATTAAAAGAATTATAAATGTGTGGGATTATAGTATTAATAAATTTATTTTTATATAAATAAAAATATAAAAAAAAAATAATATGATAAATTTTGTCCTTTTTCGGATGATCATTTTTGAGTCTATATTGTATGTAATTATTAAAGGTATATATTAAATAAAATTGTTTTTAAAAATAAAAAATTGAGTGTATTTCATTTTAATTTTTAATAAATTTGATGGAGATTATTATTTGATTTAATTTTTTTTCCCTCTGAGATAAAAGAATAAATGAGGGGGGTATTTGATATATGTGATATTCAAATGAAGTTTGTATAAAATAATTTGGAATTATAATTATATGTTATGAAAATATGGGGGAAAAGTGTTGGAATGGTACTATTTATTTTTCTTTCTATAATATTCATAGTAAAAAAAAAAAAAGTGGTGGGGAAAGGTGGAATGGGGGGGGGGGGGGGGAGGTGGGGATACCCACAGAGACATGTAACTCATCTGTGTATGAGTGGGCTGCAGCTTGTGTGATTGTGGCTGTTTGGATGACGGTGTGTGAACTATTGAAAGTCATGTTTTGAGCAGCGTTAGCATTACGGTTTCCTTGCTCATGAGCTTTAATTATTTATATATTATTTTTATTTTTAAAGTTTGCCATTTTCACAAACAATACTTTTTGTCTTACTTCTAGCAGCAGCTAGCTGGGCAGAAGCATCTTTTGAAAAATGTATGTATTGATTTAAAAAAGTATTTTCAAATCAGATCGGGCTAAGAAATCCAAGTCAACTGAGTGATTGTCAGCAAAGCAGCCAAATTATTCTCTTCTTACTCCTTTTTTCTTTCTTTCTGACTTCAGTTTTTCCTTCTGTGAGGGAATATTGCAAAATCATTTTAAACAATAAACAATTCCTAATGTTACTGGTACAGCCTCCATACAATGCAAATCAGTTAACCCAAAGCATACTCACCAATGATGGCATCCCGCAGGTCGTCTGTGATGATACTCATATCATCAATGTCAACAAAGTACAGGTGTTCCTCCACAGGGGGGGTCACCACCTCCCTCAGCACCTGGTAGTTTCCATGGCCAGTGGAGACCACCAGCACTGCCACGCCCTCCTCCCGCAGCTCTGCCATTGGTCCAATCACATCTCCTGGTTTCACCCCATCCGTTAACCACACCAGCACTCTGGGGAGGCCTGCCCGGGCCCCGTCCACTGCTCCAGCTCTCAACACCCTCTCCTTTGCCAGCAGCAGGGCGCCTACTGTGTTGGTGTCCCCCCTGAGAGGCTTGGTGCTCCTCACAGCCTCCTGCAGTCCACTCTGGCTGCTGTGGGCGCTGAAGCCAAACTGGAGGCGTGGCTGTGTGCCCACCTGTAGCAGGCCCACCCTCACCTGCTCCTCTCCCAGGCTGAAGGGCAGGAGCAGCTCGGAAAGGAAGGAGAGCATGCGGGAGTGTTCATAGGCCGACACACTCCCTGAGGAGTCCAATAGGAAGAGGACATCCCCCTCACAGCAGTTCAGCACTGTGGAGGAAAAGGGAAGATGAAAGACGTCACAACAAGCCAGTCAAGTGGTCAAAATCCACACGTGCTGCCTTTTGATGCTGATGTGGGCTGGGACGTGCACTTTGAGGGCCAGGGGCTCAATTGATCTTTATTGATGTGCCATTCATTCCTCTATCTGACTAGTCTTTCCCACACTTTGTAAGTTACCCTGCATGATGGGGAAAGCGTTTCGAATCAAAACACTTTCCCTTTACATTCAAACATTTTATGTAAATAAGTACACACTAAAGAGGTCAATAATGAGGAATTTACAACCCAATCCTACTGACGTACTTTAATGTTTTCTTAATGAATAACATAAGAATTCACTGTTGTTTTGGCTGGTTGCATATTAAAGGGGTGCCTAGCAGGGCGCTCGTGGTGAAGTGGTTAGAGTCAATAAAGCCTGCAAACTTCATTTGAGAGGGCAGAGCATGCAGAGTACTATTTAAATTGATAAGGGATATTTTTCATGGATCCTACTATACATTTCTGTCTTTATTTGATGGAATTAAAAACAAATTATTTTATTTAACTCAAATTATTTATTTCTATTTATTTATGTGTTGGGGCCCAAGGCTCTGTCTGTGCACATGGATGTGGGGACCACATTCAACTCCATCTATGATTCCTTTACAATCCCACAACTTTTTCCACAGGTCCCCCCTCATTCTTCAATGCACACACACACACACACACACACACACACACACACACACACACACACACACACTTGGAATCCCCCTGCTTTCTCCAACCACTCTCTCGGAACAACACAGTCACAAAACTTTTATTTGGGGAAAATGTCAAGAAGCAGCAGAGAGTCAGAAGAAGCAAGAAAACAAGCAATTAGAGTGAAGATAAGAAGTTCATCCAAACAAACAGAGGAACTATGAAACCATGCCAGCGCTATGATCACTGGACCAGTGGAGCATGGCCACAGAGACACACTTTGTAACAGAAGCACAAGTTAAAAGGGAAGGACAGGAAAAAACAGTAGCCACTGGGCATTGGTGCTAGGAGGGAGAGGGAGTGGAGAGAGGAGGTGGGACAAGGGGAAATAAAAGGCGTTTAAAGGAGACAGAGGCTTGGAGTGGTGGTGGTGAGTGTGTGTGTGGGGGGGGGAGGGTTCCATGTGAGAGACGACCAGGAATGTTGGATTGCGTATACAGAGCAGAAAGAGAGGGAGGTATAGAGAGAGAGAGAGAGAGAGAGAGAGAGAGAGAGAGAGAGAGAGAGAAAGAGAGAGAGAGTATAGCTGCAGCAATAGAGCCGTGATCTAAAAGCAATATTTAGATGCGGATCTGACGGCACAGTCAACCAAAACAAAAGGCCCACTGTTAAACTCCTAAGAGCAAGGGCCAATGAGAAAAAAAGAAAAAAAATCCTTTGAGAGAATGACCTATTGTGAGGTGAATGCCTTAGATTGCCTATAGATTGTTTATCTATGAATTATGATTCATATCTAGGATTTATAATGGACCTCTTTCAAGCCTCATATTTAACAACAACAACAACAAATTGGAAGGTAGAGTTCTTGATTCTGTATAACACTTGTTGACAAAATCACTTTGTCAAAATCAGTGAATATCTTCTAAAGATCGGCTGTGTCTCTGTACTGTGTGTGCACTGAAAAAAAGCTGGTGTTAACACACAGCCAGGGCTGTACGCTTATTTTTCTACGTGGTAGCACTGGTGCTAGCAAGCAAAAAAAATCAGTAGCACACAAAGTATGATCGAAAACTTGCATAACCCTAACCCATGCATTTCGCTCTAATTACCTTTTAGCCTGTCATCTTGGTCTCATTTGACATTCTCAATTAATATCATATCCTAGTGTGTGCAGTAATAATTGTAGAAAAATTAATAGGGGTGCACTGATTGCAATTTAGACAAAAAAATCTAACTTCCCAATTGTAATTTTTTGCTGATTCAGAATTATTTCTCCCCATAAAATTAATATCTATATATTTGCTGTATATATATACATATCATTATTATATTCATAATAATAATTTTTTTTGTTAAATGTCCTTCTGTTAATTAAAACCAAACTTTAAAACATTAAACATAGCATATTAAATAAATAAGTAGGCCTATACATATTGGTAAAATTTGGAATAAGTTAAATAGGTTGTTGTGAATGTGTTGGGAGTAGTTATTCAGTGGCTTATCAGTTATTTCAAACTTTGTTTAAAAAGACTACTGTTGACTGCTCTCTGCAGCTGAAGCAGTTGATTTTCAAGCTAGCGCGCTGCAGGGCTGTGAAGCGCTAACTTCTTGTTCTTACCGGCTTCACAATAAAAGTCAACTCACGTTTGGCTAGTAACAGGCTTTTAATGTGAAGGCGCACAGGAAATGTTCTGTTTGCACACGTGCTAACTTAACTGTGTGCCGTCTCCTTCCGGTTATTACCGTTGGTGAAGTGTATTAATCGCCGCACAAGCACAGGTCCCGAGCACACATCTTTCACCAGCCAAAGTGGAGGGTGGACTCAATAACTTACTTGCCTAAGACTACATTTACCCGAATTTGGAGAGTGTTAATTCTAAGCAGTGTTGTGCAGCACTCCTCTGTGTCTCAGATGGACAGCATCTGCTCATTAGCAAGCTGTTGCACTCGTGCGAGTGGACTTGTATTCATCATCGCACGTGATCAATTTCAGTAGCAAATGCGATCAAAACTGTTGCACTGAACAGCCCTGACAGCCCTCTGTAAACTGTAAAAAAATAAAATAATAATAATAATAATAATGTTTACAAAGTGACCCACGTAGCTAGCAACATGCGTTTTGCAGAGCATATGCTGTGTGTTAACACTGGATTCTTTTTCGGAGCAGGTAGTGGATCGTGAGGAGATTTTCACTGATTTTGTCAAAAAGTGATTCTCAAGAATCACTGACTACACCTTTAAAGATAGAGTTTAATTTCAAAACATTTATTTAAGGATAAACCCCTTGAGATGTATCTCGTTTCCGAGAACACACACAGTACATACACAGGCTCTCACAATTCTCCAAAAATAGCAACAATTAAAAAAATAAATAAACAATAACAAAAACAAATAAATATGTGCATTGAAAAACAAGAGCAGGGTGATTTAAGATAAATAAGCAAAGAAATCTTGAAGCTTTGTAAAGAAGTGATTGATCTGATGAAGAAAGCTTGAAAAATATGTCTGCCCGTACTTTCAAAATCTCCACGGGATTTTCTAGTTAGGCTTATTACTTTAAAAAGAAGTCTTGTTTTTCCTTCAAGGCCAAAAAGACCCTTGTTGCTGCAACCTTTATGTCTGTACTGGACTATGGGGATGTTTTATAAATGAATACCTTAAAACCCTTTACTTGCTTCTTGTATGCTCAGCTGGTCTGCTCTGACCACTTAACCATTGGCATGTCCCTATTTATAAAGCTATTCTTGGTGTCTTACATACATATCTATATCTTTCAAGAGTACAGAAACTCCCCACCTTCGCTCTGAGTTCAATTCAATTCAGTTTATTTAAGAAGGTGACAAATGAATACAACACATGATCATACATGGGTTAGAAATGCCGGTATTAGCCAAAAGTTCCTACTAACTGTCCAAAAAGTCTGCCCTGAACCGGGGAAAAGGGTGTTAGGTTCCGCATCTTCCTTTGCCTGGAACAAGCTGTACAATGAGTTGAGACTTTTGATCTCTCTAAAGAGATTGAGTGCTTGTTAATGAATGACAAGCAGGCACCTCTGTCTGTACAAGCTTTGTTAAAGCCACTACGAGTAACTTTGTCCGTTGGCGGCCCATTTGGACAAAAGCGGTAGCCTAGTATTTTTACGACGCCAGCTGTCGTGAAGCTGTTTTCTAGCTTGTGCCGGGCGTGCGAGATTCAAATGATCAGGAAGCAATATAGTGCATGTCCTTGTGTTAAAAGTGTGAGGGCACAGACTTTTTTCGGCTCCGTGAGAGTGGTTAGTGACACAGCATCAACTAATGCCAGTCACTTCTACACACACCTGATTGCAATGAGTTGATGCAGTGTCACCTAACTACTCTCTCTCACGGAGCTGAAAGATTCCGTGTCCTCACAGAAAGCGAATGAACGAGAGACGGTAGTTTGTATGGATCACGATGAAGTAATGTGTTTATGTTGTTGATGTAAATAATGACTATTTCAGATGAATAATGGTCATCTGATGATGGTGAGGCAAAGTAAACTTTGTGTTAGTACCACTCATTCATTTAGAAGTAAACACTGCAGTCTAGTTCACTCCCATGAAATTGTGTACACGTTGCTTGGCAACGCCCTCCTCCCGCCCGTCTACCACTCTCCCTTTTAGCTTTTTCTTCATTGCCTTTTTCATCCTTGAAAATGTAGGATTAGACACCATAATCAAGATCCTAGGTGCTCTACAACCCAAGCTACCGATACTATAACAGCCAATGGCGGCCATTTTTTTAAATGGCCGCCATGGGAGAAATTGGCGATGGCCCTATAGGCAAAAAATCTTCCTTAGGGCATGCTCTAACAGTGTGAGCATGCCCTCATCCGTTGTGTTATTAAAAACGAGGCATAGACTGCTGTGGTTAAGATAAATTAGTGGAGTATGAGCAAAAGCATTCTGTGTTGGTGTATGTAACATTCAGGCTGTACTAAGGGCATCTTGTCGCTTAGCGGGGAAAGCAACATGGCTGTCCCTCGGAAAATCTTTCAGAGGATCTCATGGGATCTCGGGCATGGGATCTCGGGGCCGTGGACCAATAAGAAATGGGGGGGTGGGGTTATCATAGACTACTGCACGGTGGAAATTTCTGGTTACTAATGTGGGGGGGAAGCATAGGAAGCATGGACATATAAAGAAAATATGGGGATGTGGCTGTGCCGACTATTACGTAATAGTCGGCGAGAATTCTGACTGGAGTATATTGGGGGGGGAGGGGTGGGTGTTTCAGAAAGGGGGAGAGTGAGAAAAGGAGAGATTGTTATTTTTTTTAAATATTTTGGCAGTCTCTAGGCACACCGTGGCCCCATGGATATGTTAGAACACATTTAAAAAGTGCATTTAGCATAATATGTGACCTTTAAAGGTAATTTATGATTATCAGAGGAAAAATGAGGCTGTTTAAAAGATATTTAAATGTTACTCGTAGCTGCTTTATAGCCTGGCTCCGCCCGCCTGCCTACTACCGCCCAAATTAAATTTTCCCTTCAGTAGTCAGTCTGGGGCTGCGGTGAATTCACGTGTTGGAGCTCAGGAAAATTTCCGGCCATCCAATCAGCGAACAGAGTGAGTGGCTGAGAACGATGACGTCAAAGTCGCGCTCCAGTTTCAGTTGAATGCTGCGAACAAACGTTATGCGATTGGTTGGCTGATCCAAAGTGGCACTGAGCAGATCCAATAGTTTTAAACTTCAACAGACACCCGCCTCCAAGTGAGTGAACGTTTGCCAAATAGAGCAGTTCCAGACCTTCTGTACAAATGAAATGAAGTAGGATGGTCTGGTAGCACCAAGCTGTGAGTGATGTTCTCAGATTGTGACTGTATTATGTGTTGTTTTAAATGTTTGGTCTGTAACAGTGAAAGTGTTCTGCTGCCTGTGTTGGACAGGACTCTCTTGGCTTGAGACTTTTCTTGGTAAAATAAAAGTTTTTTTTTTGCAAAACTGCAATTACACGCTCCAACTCAACCACCTCATCTTTGGAATCTCTCATTTTCCTAGACCTAGACCTAGGATATACCAATATTTTTAACACATGAGACAAGGTGTTGAAAGCTGAGAAGGCAGCGGGGCGTGTATACATGTTACACACACACACACACACACACACACACACACACACACACACACACATCCAACATGTGCACACACACGCAGAAGTGAACGCTCTCCGCATTTCTCTCCATCGGCCCTAATAATTCCTTACATCCTTTTACTAGTTCCATATCACTGCCCCAGACAGTGAACCACACAATGTTTCAACATTATACAATATTAACAGGCTACAAATTACTAAAAAAAAATATTTAAAAAATATTACATAATCCATGCTCATTTGGAAACGTGTTTTTTGAGGTACAAGTTGCAGTTTTGCAGAAATGTAAATGTGGGTAAGAAAGCATCAAAATTTAGTTTTTTCATTAAAAATAGTTTGGGCTCTGCCCAAGTCTGTAAATAAAAACATATGCTACTTTCTAAGCTAAATAAGCAGGTCAGTTATTGTTTGGTGATATTTTGAGAGATAAGGTGATTTTATTTTCAATGGTTAAGTGGTCCTTGGTCTGAAGGGTTTGAGAAACACTGATCTAGAGAGAGGAGCCTGCTGTTACACGCACAGTAAATGGGATTCATCCTTGTACTATTAGCACTACAGTAATGGGACAGTGGAAAAGAAGAGTAAAATCGCCCTGTGGCCCCCAGTAAAACACAACACATGGGTACATTAGAAGCCTTATGCCCACACATGCACTAACACGCTCCAACAATATAGCTTTCTGCTGGCTGGATGTGCCGGAACGTAAAGCGTGAATAGGACTGACAAAGTTAAGCATGTGGTGTGGTGCAGAAGTTTAGAGGAATTTGAATACCAAGCATGGCTTACAAAGCCTAACCATCTCACTAACAGCCATTCAGAGAAGAATAGAAAGACACCTATAGTAACTTTGTATCTCTTTATTGTTTCTCTTTATATTTGATCATAATTACCAGTCAACAACAATCTGTGAGTGTGGGTTGTGTGGATGGTTAAGGCCCTGTTCACACAATGAAAAGGTTTTCACTTTACGTTTTCAAAAGTGTTTGCGATCAGACGCAATTGTTTTGAAAACTTTCATCATGCACATTGTTTTGGAGAAAACTGTCCGAAATAGCTGTAGTATGCATGCCAAGCATTGACATGTTATAAAAAGGACACCATATTAAAACATGGTGCCCATTCATTCCTACAAAAGCTGCTCTGTGTCGCAGAGCAACATCAAGGATAGAATTTCTTCCGCGTCATAGGTGCCTAACACACCCCTAGCGCATGACGCGCAGTGCGCGTTTCACGACATTCCGGATGTAGAAATATTGTCGTTCTCTAGCATTTTGAGCTAGAAGTCGTAGACCCCACCCCTCGTCTAAAACTGAAAATAAAATGGCTAATAAACGCTTGAGGTGGCATTTTGAAAAGAGAAAACTTTCATTTTATTAGTACATGGTCTAAAGATAAGTATGAGCTATGAGCATTGATATCCAGAAAATATTTGCGGAGACACATTCGTGTTTAACGCTTGTTTTGGAGTGAACGGGGATATCTGCTTCTGGGGTCGTATGAATTTACTGACCCGTCCACAGCCGGCCAAAACAACTGCAGTACCAGGCATGGCCACTGAGCACAGAGCACTGCTGGACTGCGGAAGAAGACACTGCTCCTGGGGGCCTGATAGCAAGCCAGTAGTCGGCGGTGACACTTAGCCTAGTAGATAGCTCTTCTGTGAAAATTCGAAGCATAAAACCTTAGTGTAACCGAAAATTAATGCCAACGTTCATGAAGCTTTTGGTGTAAGTTTAGGATTACAAGTATTGTAAATGACAAGCTTTCTGTCCTCTTATTTCACCGCGTAGAACTCGTGAAAACAGAAGACATGCTGCTAGTGAGACTTCCGGGTTACAGAGCATGGAGTAGGTGCGTTCGCTTTCTAGCTCCCACTAACTATTTCAGACTTAACTGATTAAACCCTATTTTCATCAATTTTTTTTTTGTGCTTGTATTGCCGGTAACACTAACACTGATTCAGAAAAATGCCTAGAGGAAAGAAAAACGCAAAAAGAGATTCGGCAGAGTCAGATATGTCCTCGGACAGCGTGATTAGCATTGATGTTAATGCTAGCTCAATGGCTTCCATTCCGGACTTGCTTGAGCAGCATAGAGCAGCCATAGCCGCTGAGTTCAAGTCATCGTTTGGCAGAATGGACACTAAGCTAGACAACATCCAGGCCGTGGTCTCAGGCCAGGGGAAACGTATAACCGATCTCGAGGAGAATGCAGAAACTGTTTGCGGACGCCTGCAGCAACTTGAGGCTAAGTGCTCTTCACTGCAGCAAGTCGCTGAAATCTAAACTATCGGATTTGGAAGGGAGAAGTAGGAGACAGAACGTTCGTATTGTGGGCTTACCAGAGTCACTTGAGGGCTCACGCCCCACCACCTTTTTCTCCGAGATCCTCGTCAAGGTTTTTGGTAAAGAAGCTCTCCCTTCTTCCCCGGAACTGGACAGAGCACACCGCACGTTGGCACCCAAACCTGGCCCGGGTGAGAGATCACGGCCCGTCGTTATCCGCTTCCACCGATACCAGATTAAAGACTTGATCATGAGAGAGGCACGTAAACAAAGCGAGCTGGAATACCACGGCCACAAGCTCCGGTTCTACGAGGATTACAGCGCGGAGGTCTTGAAGCAGCGGGCTGAATACAGGGGGGCCATGGCTGAGCTTTATCAGCGCAGTCTCCGCCCCTCTCTCTTCTTCCCTGCGAAGCTGCGCATTACTCTCCAGAGCGGCGAGAGAAGGTGGTTGCGGTCCGTCTCTGAAGCATCTAACTACATCTCTACATTGGGTGTGAGTCCATAGTAAATACGATTGCCTGCTGTGAATATACAAATTTGGACATATGCTCTTTTCATATCCCCAGCCAAACTCTCAGACTGATGGTACTACACAGATTTTGTCTCCCTTTTTTAAAATGAGTAAATCAGCTGGGTGAGCGTGACATTTTTGTTGCTTGTCATTTTGACGTATTGTCTAATTCACTTGATTTGTTTATTTGTATCTCTATTTTAAAACGGCTAGATAAGTGTGTCCGTTTTTTGTTTTTTTGCCATTTGGACAGCTTGTCTAACTCACGCCTTTTTCTTTTTTTTGTATTTTGAATCTGCTGGGTGAGCACGGTATGTTTGTTTAGTGTGTTATCATTTTGACAGTTTGCTGGATTGTTCATAGTGTTACTAGGCTGTTATGGGGTGAACTGTACAAGACTTATGTGGGAAGCTAGCACAGGTCAGGAAGTTAAGGCTTGGTATGTTTGTTGTGAGACTAGTAAGGGTCTTTTGGGGTTTGCTGTTTAGAGCAATATACGGGGTGGGGTCTGGGTGGGTTGGTGTTAACTGCAGTGGCGTTTTCTCCCGGAGGCCAAGGGAAGCCAGGCTTCCCTGTTTTTTAGGCTGTAGTTGTTATCCAATAAAAACATTTATATTAACAGTTTCGGTAATTATTTGGTGCTGTGTTGCTGTCATTTCTTCCCCATTTTTCTCCTCTCATTGAGCATTTCACAATGGGCGAAACAGCGCCCCTTTACATTTAGATTCTGAAGACGCGGCGAAACACGATACTGCACAGTGTATGTGCGCGAGGAAGCCAGCCCGAGCTGGCATCCCTTGGTGAAAAAAAGAAAGAAGGATTGACCAATCAGGTGAGGCTATTGTCTTGACACTGCCCTCCTGTGATTGGTCAGGAGGGTGTCATGAGGGTGCCAAGGGAAGCCACTCGGCCTTTGGCTTCACACCAATCAAATCAAAGCATCATTATCAACGTCACTGAAATTTAACAACAATAGCGGGAGATTAGCATGTTTGTATTGTTATCATATTAGCAAGAACAGTTATGGAGGGTGGAGATTTTGAGTATTTAGTAACAAATTATTTTACCAAACTGCCAATTGAGGAGCCATTAAAAATCCAATCTGACGGCAGGCCAATGCGTGTGGAGAGAAAGAAAGTTTATCGCACTTTCAGGGAGGAGAACTATGTCCGCAACAAGTGGCTAGCTGGTAGCGGCAATCTTCAGCTAATGGCCTTCCTCTACAAATAGTGAGTAAAATACACACCTTCTCCGGGTGCGGGTTAAGTGTTCCCTTTACTGTCCGTTTAGCTATATGTTATGTTTTGTGTTATTTTATTGTTAATTGTGCCTTGATTAAGTTGCATTGGTATCCACTGAAGTTGTTCTGGGTTGTCTTGAGTAGTGTTGTACACTGAACATTTGACCTAGTTCTTAAATGAAAAGGATGTATAGAAAGTATGTGAGTATGTCAAGCACATAACTGATTGTGTGAGTCGTGTCTCACGTGAACGTGAAACTTAAAATAGCCTAAAACGTCCCCTAATTATATTGTGAATTAATTCGAATCTGTATCGGGCATTAAGCGGCTAGTTGTGCATTCCGGTCGGGGTGGGGGGTGCATTTATAATACAATGTACAATTTAATAAAACGATTAGGAGGTGTGTGAGTGAGAGAGTGAGTGAGAGAGAGAGCGAACGAGCGGTGTCGGACAGATTACTGGCGTGTGCAAGTCCTGGTAAAGTGACCAGGCGCTATAATAGCTCTTGTAGTTACATTAAATACAAGCTGCGACATAGCCTACTCTTTTCTGTCCCCCACCTTCCAATACACATGTAAATTAAAGGTGTTGTCTCACTTGGCTTCCTCAAAAAAAATCCCCACGCCATGCCACTGGTTAACTGGGGGTTTAGCTGATAAGTCATCACCTGCTGTGTTTTCAGTTATTTATGTTTTCCTTTTTTTTGTGTGTTTTTCTTTTCCTCTGTGCTTTGCTACTCTTTTTCTTATCGGAGCAACTCTTTTTATTCTCACTATAACTGAGCTAGATGAAGGGCAATCTTAATTTAATTAGTGGGAATGTCAAGGGGCTGAATCACCAAGTGAAAAGGGGTAAGGTCTTAACCCACCTAAAACGGCTCAGGGCTGGAATAGTTTTCCTTCAAGAAACCCACTTACATGACTCTGACCATGGGCGACTAAGTAAATGCTGGCGTGGACAATTTTTTCATTCTAATTTCAGGGTTAAGGCCAGGGGCACAGCTATCCTTATTGATAGTAATATTCCTTTTGAGTCCTCAAACATTATATCAGATAAAAATGGACGTTTTATTATTGTTTCAGGCAAACTTCACAATAAGTCAGTCATCTTGGCCAACGTCTACGCGCCTAACGTCGATGATGTAGAATTCTTTGAGAGATTTTTTTCTCAACTCCCTGATCTCAATTCCCATTCTCTTATTCTTGGTGGGGATTTTAATTGTTATCTAGATCCAGTCTTAGATCGCTCTTCCCCCAAACCTGCCACTCTTAGCAGATCTGCAGGTTATATCAAATCATTTCTTGCTGATTATAGCCTCTCTGATCCATACAGGTTTTTATACCCCACAGGAAGAGAATATTCATTCTTTTCACATGTCCACCACACTTACACCCGAATTGATTTTTTTGTTGATAATTCATTGATGTCAGACCTAAAGTCATGCAGATATGAAAGTATTGTGATCTCAGATCACGCTCCTCTGCTCCTTCAACTGGCTTTCTCTGACGTTGAGTATACAAGAAGGCAGTGGAGACTGGATCCAGGGAGGGTTGTCCTTTGAGCCCGCTCCTTTCTGCTATTGCAATCGAACCACTTGCGATTGCCATTTGCGGTAACAAACAGATTCAGGGGATATGGAGAGGAGGAATTGAACATAAGGTATCATTATACGCCGATGACTTACTTTTGTTTGTCGCCAAGCCAACCACCTCTTTACCGGAGGCACTTTCTGTGTTGGAGGTCTTTAGTCAGTTTTCTGACTATAAACTTAACTTGAGTAAGAGCAAACTCTTTCCGATTAATAAAGAAGCTCTTAAACTTGATTATACAGCTCTCCCACTCAAAGTGGTGACAGATCATCTGAGTTACCTTGGGGTATGTTTTACCAGAAATTTTAAAAACCTATTTAAATCGAACTTCCTCAAATTATTGGATCAGGCGAAGCAAATATTATCGAAGTGGTCTCCTCTGGCTTTCTTTCTTATAGGTAGAATAAATTCAATTAAAATGACATTACTCCCAAAGTTCCTATATCTATTCCAATGTCTCCCCATCTTTCTCCCCAAATCCTTTTTTCAGGCCCTTGACTCTTTAATGATAAATTATATTTTGAATGGTAAACACCCACGGTTACGGAAAGCTTTTCTTCAAAGACCCAAACAAACAGGTGGAATGGCCCTCCCTAATTTCCAATACTATTACTGGGCTGCTAATATCCGTTCTTTAGTGTATTGGTAGGGCCCTATGAAATCCGTTTTATTTTTTCACAAATTCCGTTTTTTCCGTTTTAATCTCATGGACTTCCGTTTTTTTACAATTAACACTCATTTCGTCATCAGAACGAGTGTCTAATTATTGCGAACAAATAATATTTTAACAATTTAATCAGATATAAGGCTAAATTTAAAATACATCACAACATTGCACTCTTTTTAGTGCTTAAAAAAACAAAAAAAACAAATGTGTTGGGTATAGGCTATAACAGAAAATAAAGCCATTCATTTTGTGCTTCAAGTGAAACATTAAATATTATTTTTACATAAATAATAAAGTCCTTATTAACTTTGCAAGAAGCTGGACTAGAGTGAAAATTGGACAAGGCTCTATAAATCCATGGCTTTTACCTGTGGGACAGCGCTTCACCCAACAGCGGGCTGCAACACCAACCTACAGTCTATTGTGCGACGGAGAATTAGTTAACATTAGCATCAGCGTTCAGGGCTGCCAAGTTTCACCAAAAGTTTGGAGTGAGATTTTTTGGCCGAGGGACCCAAAACCGTGTCCTCTTTCCCACCCAATCATTTTTGCCAGTGTCCTGCAAGTTTACATATTGTTCATAATAATTCAGAAATAAAAGACAATTGGAAAATGTGATAAAACATCAAAAATCTTATTAAAATAAACAAATTCATGAATTGCAAAGTCGTAGGACAGGTTTTAATTAAACATTGGGTGTGGACATATTGTAAGTGGGGTCTGGGGGTCCCCCCAAAAAAATTTTGAGCATTAAACACTTAATTTCCTGCATTCTGGTGAATTTTTATGAAGCAATGTGTGCCTTTTCTGCATTCATTTTTATGTAAAGTAAAAGAGAACATTCACGGTTCCGCTGACACAAATTTAATTGAATAGCCTACAATGCATGTGTAGTGCTTTCAAATATCTCCTGTAGCCTATTGTTAAAACATTTGGTTAAACTGTAATAAAGGTAATTATTCTATATGTATTCAACATTGTATGGGTTATCCAATTATCCAATTTCAATTCACCATTATTATATTAAATCTATGACACTTGATGTCTTCTCAGAACATATTTTTCTCACAGTAACCTCTAAGCTTAGTTACTCAATACATTCATTCAATTAATGTTGACAACATTTTAGAACAAAAATGTGTTGGTGTGTCAACCAGCCCAATAACATAATGCAAAACAAGCTTGAATATATCAAGTGAAGTGACTGATTTGAATTAAGGTGTTCTTACCTCTTTGTTCATTTAATACCGGCGTCCTTGTTGTCATTAATTTTCCATATAATTTGAACAAAGGGCGGGACTGGGAGGCGGCGGTCTTTTATTAGTTTTGTAGTGTAACGCAGGGGGGCGTGGCCGTGGTGGTTTTCCAAGTGGCTGCTGCGGCTACGGGCTGCACATGACCATGGACATATAAAGAAACCGCACGTGCAGAAAGCATGGCAGAAAGAGGATGTCACGGAACTCAGTCCGTTTAGCTTTTCAAAATAAGACTTTCAAAGTAAAAGTACCAACAAAAAAATATATATTACGGGGATTCATTTCTCTGCATGAGAAATTGGAGGTGTGGCGTGTGAGCGTGTGAACTGGTTGATATGCGTGTGTCTCACGGCCAAAGCGTGACACTTGGCCGCTCTGTCAGCGTTAGCCGACATCACGGCAACAGCTGAATAATGTAACACATTACACAAGTTACACTACATGAAAACAACGGGCTGTAGACGCTACAGTTATAATTGCGTGTAGGAAACATTGTTGAGACTGGAATTTCGTACCACAGCGGCCGTTCCATAATACAACACTCCCTTTAGCAATGGCTGAATATAAGACTTCCCTGTGCTGTGTATCTGCGGGAGCGAGTGGCATTAATAACTTCAAAACAGTAAACGTTTAACATGATTACTAGGGGTGTGCGGAGACGTCATTATCTGTATCTGTATCTGTATCTGTTCAACCAACAAAATTATCTGTATCTGTATCTGTATCCGGATACACAAGAAGAAGTGGGCGTGGCGTATACCGGAAGTTTCTTTTACATTAGCCTACATTAAAGGAAGTCACACCTACATTGATTTTCTAAACTAACATTCATTGTCAATGCAATTGTTGTCCCTTCAAAGCATCAAATTGATGTAATGTTGAAATATAAGTCAAAAAGTCAGATATATTTCTACCTTTTCATCTCTCTCTTCTTTGTTCTCATAATACGAAGAAATTCAGGGAACGAAAATATTGATAAATAACAGCCCAAATCTGTGCATAGGCTTCTCACTGTTAGTAAATGAGGGCCAGTGTTTTACTTTTAACTTAATTAAGGTCTCCCTTTAACTGGGGAAAATACAGCTGTATTTCATGATTTTTTTATCGCTATCTCTCCCTATCGCTCTTTTTTTACATTTGTTTTACTAAACTAAGGTTTAGGAACAATCTGTATCAACGTGCCAATCTCATAAACCCTAAATAATATTTTAGCCTTTCCACAAAGCCATATGTGATTTCAATGTGTCAAATTTGCAGTTTCCGATTTTTATTGTATAGGTCATTATGGCATGTATGAATTTAGAGAAAATACGTGATACTACCCAGGGATCCGAGAATAAATTTGACAGAATTTGGCGCCCCTTCCTAAATTATTTTAAAAAACCAACAACAACTATAGAAGAGGAACTACCCCCTCCCCTCTTTTATTTGATTAAATTTTATTTCTTTATGTGTTTTTTTTTTTCATATTGATTGTTTATTTCTGTTTCTTGTGGTGTATATTTCGTGTTGTTGGGTGTGAGGGTGGGATGTGGGTGGGGTATGTTCGGGAAAAAAAGGGGAAAAAATTTGTACTCGTTGTGCTACAAATCCGTTGTTACTAACATTTAATAAAAAAAACCTTTGAAAGAAAGACATGCTGCTAGTGACTGGAGCACTGCAGGGCTGTGAAGGGGCTGTGTCGGCGGCTAGCTTCCTGTTACTTCAAAATAAGTCAACTCACGTTTGTCCAGTGAAATGCTAGTAATGTGAAGCCAGTGAAATGCTTTTAATGTGAAGCCGCAGCCTTAATGCTCTGTTTGTTCAAACAGTAACTTAACTGCTGGTCGTGGACATGAGTTTATTTCGCTAGAAAAGCTGGCAGAGCACAAATCTTTCCCCAGCCAAGTGGCGGGTTGTCTCAATAACTTACTAATCGCTTAGACTAAATGTACCCACATTTGGCGAGTGTTATATCCGATCCCTGCATGAGACTCTCTGTTGATCACAGTGATGGTGCCGCGGAGACACCGTGCATGTTGTCTTCTAACTTCTAACTCACGTGTGGGTATTTTGACAGCAAATGTAATAGACTACGCATGTGTGAAGTGGAGCTGTGACGTCAGCGTTACCAGAGAGACTGTTTCACTAGTTTACAAGGTTCTGCTGCAGCTGCGTTTTCAAAAGATTCCACCCTGGAAGGTGGTTTAAAAGTTTGTGTTTTCAATCCTGTGTTTCCTGTTATCATGTTAATGATAGGCTGCATCCGTAAAAATACTTTTGCGGATTCACCGTTACCGTTTCCAATGTGAACACCCTCTCAAGGTGGTAGTTGGCAGAGAAACTGGCATGTTGCAAGCTGCGATGGGCCCCTTTGTTAACATACCCCTTGTTTACATACCAGTTTACAGAGCCTAGACTGTGTAATAACAATGGATTTATTTTCAGTGCACAAACAGTACTGTCAGGTATCGTTAGGGGATATTTACTGATTTTTACAAAAAGGGATTTTGACAACAAGTGTTCTCCGGATTTGCTGACTCCACCTTTAACTCTGCATTTTACAAGGCTGTGTATAATGCACATGTTTAACTTGTAAAGAGCCCCATAATTACAGTAAGCTATGTAGGTTTCAGTCTCATCTGGTCCCTATTAATGGAAAGGGCAAAGTGACAGCATCTCACTGACTAGTACTACTATGTTAAAGCAGTCATTTAGATGGGCTCCCATTGACAGACTGGGCCAAGTTTAGCCTCAGACACACACGCCACGGACAGCCTTATACCCTTGGTGTGACACACTGCCCTATCAGTACTGGCTGATAACATTTGTCTTGTTGTCACTGATCAAATCTGGTCCGAATTACCCACACCCTATAAACTGACAGAGGAGGGCCTATGTGTTGGTCGACTCTCACTTTACAGTAATCTAAGTGACCCTCATATGTGATTTTTGTTTCTCATACTTATCATTATCGATAATATTTGAGTGTAGAGGTGGGGAAAAATTGCAGATCAGATGGGTCATTCTTTCTTTTCATTCTAGATTATTAGTTGAGCCAATTAAATATTAATTTAAATGAGAATATTTCTGAGTTGAAGACGGCTTTGTCCTTCCCCTGTAAACCACTGCTGTAATGTCAAAAGATATCATCGGCAGACATTAATGTAGAGATTCAAGCTTTTATCTGAAGCCTTCCACAGGGTGTTTGGTGGTCCCTGCATGTGCCTCCTCCGTTTGGGGAAGCACTGCTCCGGGCTGCGGGGTTTCATCAACTGACTAATACCTGGAGTGGTGCCATGTCACTGAGAACACTGGTGTAATATCAACCCCACCCTGAGCATAGACTGCAGCAGCACCATCTGTTTCTACAGGCGAAGTCATTGTGTCCCATATTATGAGCCACCAAATGCATTCAAACTCACTTCATATTAACCAGGGCCAAAGTTGTGTGTGATGACTGAGAATACAGTATATTTGGTCCAGGTAGCTCTTAAATAACAAAGATATGAACATAAAGCGAATATTGGTCCAACAAAATACATATATTAGGTGTAATTTAATTTGATAGCCTATATTATGCACATTTAATCAAGTGTTTTCATCTTATTTTCTTTTTATGGTATTCTATCCCTGCTTTTATGTTCATTACATTTCTATTTCAATGTAAAGCACTCTTGTAATTATTATTATTATTATTATTATTATTATTATTATTATTATTATTATTATTATTATTAGCAGTAGTAGAAGTAGTATTATAGGATATTTTGGTCTTTCACTTTTTGCTGGTGCATGTTTACGAGTTAGGCTATAACATATTTGGATTCCGTTGGAGTAATAGCCTAGATTGTGCTTGTGCGTGTATGTTTGTGCGTGCGTGCGTGCGTGCGTGTGTGTGTGTGTGTGTGTGTGTGTGTGTGTGTGTGTGTGTGTGTGTGTGTGTGTGTGTGTGGGAGCTTACCTCCTTCAGGTGCCTGGTTCTGTGACGCCGAGGGCCGCATGAGCAGACACAACAGCATCCATATCAGCGACATGTGGCTGTCCATCGTAATGGTTATGACCTAGTTCCACAGAAGCAAATTATAGCTAAACAATTCTTGAATCACTGATATATCCACCAAAGCCCGGAGGAGCGCACTCAGTAAATCCTAGACAGAAGCTTAATGAATACACGTCCCATGTTATGTGGCCTCTCCTCTTTCTTCTGTGATGCCCAACCAGTCGGTCAGTGGAGACGCTGGAAGCGAAACTTCAACTTCAGTCCGTGTGGCAGAGTGAACGCGCGGCTCGGCTGCGCTCGCGCTCAGATGGAGACGAATATCAAGCGCGCGACAACTAAGCACGAGCTTTCCCTGGAAAACTTTCCAAATAAAGCTCTGCTTTGCCCAGGCCAATTTCAGACAAAAACAAAATGTTAATATGAACTGCCAAAATACACTCACTCAGTATACTCCACAGCTTAATAGTCCAAGGCTATTTAGGGTTATGGCTATATAAACAAAAGAGGACATTTTGGTCATAACACTTGGCTTAAGTCCGTGGTGGAATAAAGTTGATATTAAAGTAGCCTAAATAAAATAGCAATTACAGAATATAAATAAATGTATGTCATTTATTATGTATATTTTACGTTGGGCATAATTTGCATAGGCCTCGATATATACTTCTTTATCTTAAAGGAGTTTTTTTGTAATAAAAAATAAAAGTTTCTACTACTAAGCACCTCAAATGATTTCATTTAAAGTAAGTTAGCCCCATTAGTATGTTATGTAGAACTGAACATGCATGAGTTGAGTTATACATTAAACTATATTCAGTAACTTTTCCATGAGGTAGTGGATACAAACCTGACACAGACTTGATCAAACGCTTCGCTGTGCAAAAATTTGACTTTATTTTGAAGGTACAGTTGCGTTGACTTCCCTCTGGATACTTCTGTGTGGCTTGACACCTCTGACTATCGTGTGTACTTCACTCCTCCCTTCTCTCCTCAGTCAGTCTCCCCAGAAACTCAGAATAGTAAATAGAGTAATGTTCACCATGCAGGCGTCAACACATTGGCTCTGAGCCACAACTACATTTAAGTCATCATGTAACCTTATTAGCAGGACATAAATGGAGAACCCAATTACAACTCACTTTCAATTTCTGTCTTTGAAATGAGTCATACACACCAAAGAGAAACATTAGCTAATGCAGAGTATATCAGCATTATATACAGCAGGGGGGTTGATGCAGTGCTGGAAAATAATGGTGGCCACAAAAAATATTGACACTTTGGGCCCAATTTGGACATTTTCACTTAGGGGTCTACTCACTTTGCCAGCACTTTAGACATGCAGGCCTATGGCTGTGTGTTGAGTTATTTTGAGGGGACAGTAAATTAACACTGTTATACAAGCTGTACACTGACTACTTTACATTGTATAAAAGTGTCATTTCTTCAGTGTTGTCCCATGAAAAGATATAATGAAATATTTGAAGAAATGTGAGGGGTGTACTCACTTTTGTGAGATACTGTAGATATCCTAGAATGGAAAAGGATTTGCATGGGTGCTGTTTTCTGAGGTCAAGCACTCAGGACCTTTACTGTAAGATTCAGCATGGAAACTATTGAGTGTTTGTTCTACTGTGTGTGTGTGTGTGTGTGTGTGTGTGTGTGTGTGTGTGTGTGTGTGCGTGCGTGCGTGCGTGTGTGTGTGTGTGTGTGTGTGTGTGTGTGTGTGTGTGTGTGTGTGTGTGTGTGTGTGTGTGTGTGTGTGTGTGTGTGTGTTTTTCTGTGAGACAAGCAAAAAAGAAACAAAGGGGGTAGGAGGGAATGGCTGGATTGTGAGAGGATGCAGCGATCCAAAGGTCTGGATTCCTTCATAATAATCGTGTCCAAATACTTCTATTGTTCCAGTGAGACATGGACAATAAACACGCCCTTCCCAATACACACACCTCCTAACTAAACACTAGCACAAACAGTGCAATGACTGGAAAGCAATTTGATATAGCTTGTGACTCATGGCCCATTGGTCACCCTCTGTTGATTTCCTATGCATTTACATTAGGACAATCTCAGACTGGTTCTTGTTTCTGAATTTCTTTGTACTACAGTCTATTGCTAAAATGAAAGGCCCTGGGAGTCAAGTTCCTCACTCCATCATGATCCAGTTACAACCTGCTCCTCCTGCGCAGCATACATGCAACATTAATGTCTCTGTTGTTGTAGCCCCTCCAGGGCTGAACACGTTACATGCATATTTGTGGTTCATGGTCAACGACACTTTGCATTTTGGATATGATCACAGATGGCAGTTCTCTTCCTGTGCTTTCCTCTTGCTTTCGTCTAGTCAGCAAGCTGTAAGTCAGTTATACAGAATACTCCCCACCTGCATGGAACAACTTGGCCCTGGCGCGTGTGAGAGCGGTGAACAGCAAAGCAGTCATGTGCATATAGAGCATGCTCTGAGTGTATATTCTTTACATTAGCGTGTGCAAGCATGTGAACACATCTCTCTGTGTTTTTGATCGTGTCACGCATTGAAGGAGTTGTTGTGCAACGGCAGATTGCATGCAGCTGACTGGCCTGTGTCAAGCAGCTCCGCTGAGTATTTGACTCTGTGCTGTTTCCAGCTGTTTCCAGCCAACACACAATCACTCCCCACTGCCCCAGTCAGTCCCTCACACTGTGGAACCTGAACAGTGATACTCTCTGTTCATTTGAATGACATATGCCACCATAGTCCTTGTGAAATTCCTTGGAGTGTGATACGGTGATCTTTGATCTGTGGGCCGGCAGCAGCAAAGGGAGTAGTATGGGAGGAACAGTGATATGTCATCATAGCAGTGGAAGAGTTTAGCACATTGAGTTCATCACTACACTGAGGGTGTGATAACATGGAAATAAAGGAAAAGAGCACAGCGCAACCCGCTTTAACAACACATTAAAAAATAAACTCTCTTAAAGGTGTCCCAGTTACTGCCTGTTGCCTCTTTGGCCCATAATAGCAGCCTGGTTGCAATTACCAATTAAAATGTTGTCTACAGTGGATTTGGCTACATATTGGAATGCCACTGTCAGGGGTTAAGTGAATTCCAAAGATCTGTATTTGCAACTTTTTCCCTCCTCCCCAGCTAGTCTATGGTAAAACGAGGTTTGGCCAACCCCTGTGAAGAAAATCAGAAATGTTGCCTCTTTTTCAGTAAAACAAGCATCCAGAGGTGCAATGTAACAAACTACATTTACTCAATTACTGTACTTACGAACAGGGTTTGAGGCACTTTGTAATCTTTTCTTTTCATGCTACTTTCAACTTCTACTTCACTACAATTCAGTGGGAAGTATTCAACTTTTTACTCTACTGCATTTTATCTGATAACTTAAATTATTAGTTTTGTTACGAATTAAGATTGTTGGACTCTACATATATACTGTATAGAGTTTATGAAAATATTATAGGCTACAACCAACCCAAAATCAATTGGCTATAGACTATTTGATTTGTAGTACTATTTAATGCAAATATGCAAATAATGCTATGGCTTTTTACACTGTAATGTAAGTATAATTTCCTGATTATACTTACATACTTCTACTTAGGTAACATAAATCCAGGACTTTAACTTGTAGTGTGTTTCACGAGCCATCAAGTCTATCCCTGCGTTCCAATACCCATACGATCTACAATTGAGTATGGTAGAAAAAAGATTTAGGATGTCCTGATTTTTGTGGCCAGATTTAGGATGGTTAGAAAGACCCGGATGTCTACTACATCCGGCCAAGATTGTTTGTGTTGAAAACAGCATGCTATTTGGGCGATTCTGACCCATAATCCCTTGTGTACCTGAAGTGACGTCACATCGACGGAGCCTCCATATGAAATCAAACAGGGATGCGATGGATATAAAAGCAAGAGGCAAGATCAAGGCACAATGTTATGATGAAATAAATAATTAAAAGTATTTCCCAATTGTATGCCTATTGCATCCTAACTAGATTCTTTTTATCGTCAGATGTAGTATGTAGAATAGAAAAAAGAAAGAGTATGCGATTCGGAATGCAGGGCAAGTGTTCTAGTCTCATTGTATTTGTATGATTCACTGTTTCCTGTTTTATTTTGGTAATGTGTCATCTTCTTTAATCCCATGTCAAGTTTCCCTCCTGTTTGATCACTAATGTGTTTCACCTGTGTCTCCATGGCTGTGTTCGGAAAGCCATACTAACGTCCTCCCTACTACATACTCAACATCTAATACAACATACTGTCTACTTAACGATCGATTGTGTATGAGAGGTGCGTCGAAACATTCACACTGAAGTATACTCAAGCAATAAAGAATTTCTTCTTCTTCTTAAACGATACTTGTTAGTACTCATCCGGGGATTTCTCGCCTACCCAAACACATACTCAAATTGACGTCAAAATGAGTATGAGGACGTAAGTATGGCTTTCCGAACACAGCCCATGTCTTCCCTGACTTTGTGTATTTAAAATCTCCTGGTAGGCTGCATTGACCCTGGATTTGATAAAACACAGCGGACCAACACCAGCAGATGACATGGTACCTCAAATCATCCCTGACTGTGGAAACTTGACACTGGACTTTGAGCTGCTTGGATTTCGTGCCTCTCAAATCTTCCTCCAGACTCTGGGACCTTTATTTACAAATGAAATGTCAAATTTAATTTGGATCAGTGATGATTTGGTTTGCCATGTGATCTGTTGGTGTTGGTTCACTGTGTAATCAAGTCCAAAGTCAATGTATTAATGACCATTATTTTCGAAAGGTCGACATTTCTGTATTAACAATCCTTTTTTTTATTGGTTTAATGTAATATTGTACTATTTTGGGATGCTGGATTTTTTTCTGCAAGCCATAATGAACTAGATTCATTTTTAAAAAAGGTCTGAAATATTTCACTTTGTGTGTAAGGAATCTAAAATATTTGAAAGTTTACCTTGTTGAATTAGATTATGGAAATGGGAGAGGCGAGACAAAATAGTAATTGAGAGATGGGAGAAGAGCAAGGGAAGGGAAGCGGAGTGTAGTTAAATTCCATCAATGCTGGACAAGATTGAAACCATATTAAGCTGATTTTACATTTGGAGCTCACAGGCAAACAGCTCTTCTGCGTAGTCTATTTTGACATGAGCCATAAATAAAAGCCATTAAACTAAAAATACAGAGACGTTGGAGGGACTTCCCATTCCATCACTGGGATGTGCAGAAGACCAGCAGTGTGCCAAATGCCCACTGCCTTCCTGAGCAACACCTCCGCTCCTGCGTCAGTGGTGCTTTCCTGCCTCTGATCAGCATCCTGTGTGTGTTTACAGTGGGTCCTGGCTATGAAGGCATTTCCTAAGCTTTTGAATTTAAAGGTTGAATATGCAACATTTTCATTAAAAATTATATTATAGTCACACAAAAGTAATCTGACTCAATGATCAAAATCTGGTGTTAATACACAGCCTAAAGGCTCTGTAAACTGGTATACACAAAGGCTATGTAAAAAATGGGGCCCATTGAAGATAACAACATGGTCCTTTACAGAGCCTAGGATGGGTATTACAGTTTTTCACAATTGCTTAAACACATTTCCTGATAGACTACCTCACTTTTTCAAAACCCTAAACACAAATCTCAAAACTCAAACACAAAAGGCAAAATCCTTCACTTCTCTTGCAAAAGCACACTTTACCCTCAAAACAATGTTAACTCTTCACTAAATGGTGTTTTCTTTTCAAATGACAAACACACACATCATATGACTAGACATTTCTAGCACTCATTGAACACTGGTGTGCAGAATGGAAAACACTATAGTATAAATGCAAAACATTATATGAATGCTTTATCAGTAGAATTATGCCTCTGCATGTTCATACACTTTCACCTACAGTAACAACAAATACTTTACAGTTTTTGCCAAATGCTAACACACATGTTGCAGAATAGTTTATTTTGCCATTTCAAACAAACACAATGAATAGGTAGGACTGCAGTTCAAGCAATTCAGTGTGTCTGTATAAACTAAGAAACAATTACAGTAAAATTAGGGAACATGGTAAAAAAAAAATAGAGTTGTAAGGAATTAGGTGGTTGGATTATGAATCGTTTTATGGATACCGCCTCCTGTTTGCGTCTGGCCACATCGCCTCATCAACATAACACTCAATGTCTTCCTTTGAGAAGCAACAGGGAAATGATCACCTGATATCCAGTCTAAATCTCCTAATTATGGAGCGACTCAGGTTGGGCTGCACTCTCTGTCCAGGCTCCCTCATTGATAGGCCATGATCTATAACATAGTCCACTATAGTGTCCCTGTTGTATGTGTCTCCGTCTGTTGCCTTCTTTGTTCTCGTCCTCCTGTTACTCTCACTCCTCTTCTTCCCCTGACTCTTACTGTCTCAAAAAGGAGCTGAGCTCACCTGGGGTCTGTTTGTAGTGCTAAGGTTTAGACTGATTGGTATTCAATTTGTTACAGTTTTTCACAATTGCTTAAACACATTTCCTGCTAGACTACTTCACTTTTTCAAAACCCTAAACCCAAATTCCAAAACTCAAACACAAAATGCAAAATCCTTCACTTCTCTTGCAAAAGCACACTTTACCCTCAAAACAATGTTAACTCTTCACTAAATGGTGTTTTCTTTTCAAATGACAAACACACACATCATATGACTAGACATTTCTAGCACTCATTGAACACTGGTGTGCAGAATGGAAAACACTATAGTATAAATGCAAAACACTATATGAATGCTTTATCAGCAGAATTATGCCTTTGCATGTTCATACACTTTCACCTTTAGTAACAACAAATACTTTACAGTTTTTGCCAAATGCTAACACACATTATGCAGAATAGTTTATTTTGCCATTTCAAACAAACACAATGAATAGGTAGGACTGCAGTTCAAGCAATTCAGTGAGTCATCATAAACTAAGAAACAATTACAGTAGAATAAAAAAAACAGTGTTGTAAGGAATTGGGTGGTTGGATTATGAATCCTTTTATGGATACCGCCTCCTGTTTGCATCTGGCCACATCGCCAAATCAACATCACACTCAATGTCTTCCTTTGAGAAGCAACAGGGAAATGATCATCTGATATCCAGACTAAATCTCCTAATTATGGAGCGACTCAGATTGGGCTGCACTCTCTGTCCAGGCTCCCTCATTGATAGGCCATGATCTATAACATGGTCCACTATAGTGTTCCTGTTGTATGTGTCTCCGTCTGTTGCCTTCTTTGTCCTCGTCCTCCTGTCGCTCTCTCTCCTCCTCTTCCCCTGACTCTTACTGTCTCACAAAGGAGCTGAGCTCACCTGGGGTCTGTTTGTAGTGCTAAGGTTTAGACTGATTGGTATTCAATTAGTTTATTTTTTTTTCAAGGAGTATGTTGGAGAATTTCAAACACAGCGCAAAGCATATATCGTGTTTGTAGGGTTGGAGCTTTGGTTTAGAGCATGGTTACAAAAGTTAGAGGTTGTGATGCTGTGGTCATAGCAGTCACTTTTAGTGTTTACAGTATTCGGCAAAAACTGTATTTGTACCAAAATGTGAAGTCTAATGTAAATCACAGCAAACAGGAGCTCATCTCTGACCCTTCTATAGCTAACTGCACAAAAGCCTTTTGAGTTTAGAAATGTGATTGGCAGTGTGTTCTGTGTGATCACCAAGAGAGAGAATTCAGGAAGAGTGTGCAATATATAGAGAATTGTGTAATGTTGTGAAAAATGTGTGTTCTGGAATGAGAATATGAGTCTAAGGCAGGAAATGTGTTTGGAGTTCAGCAGAACTGGTTACAGTTTTTCACAATTGCTTAAACACATTTCCTGATAGACTACCTCACTTTTTCAAAACCCTAAACACAAATCTCAAAACTCAAATACAAAATACAAAATCCTTCACTTCTCTTGCAAAAGCACACTTTACCCTCAAAACAATGTTAACTCTTCACTAAATGGTGTTTTCTTTTCAAATGACAAACACACACATCATATGACTAGACATTTCTAGCACTCATTGAACACTGGTGTGCAGAATGGAAAACACTATAGTATAAATGCAAACCACTATATGAATGCTTTATCAGCAGAATTATGCCTCTGCATGTTCATACACTTTCACCTACAGTAACAACAAATACTTTACGGTTTTTGCCAAATGCTAACAACACACATGTTGCAGAATAGTTTATTTTGCCATTTCAAACAAACACAATGAATAGGTAGGACTGCAGTTCAAGCAATTCAGTGTGTCAGTATAAACTAAGAAACAATTACAGTAAAATTAGGGAACAATGGTAAAAAAAACAGCGTTGTAAGGAATTGGGTGGTTGGATTATGAATCCTTTTATGGATACCGCAACAGGGAAATGATCACCTGATATCCAGTCTAAATCTCCTAATTATGGAGCGACTCAGGTTGGGCTGCACTCTCTGTCCAGGCTCCCTCATTGATAGGCCATGATCTATAACATGGTCCACTATAGTGTTCCTGTTGTATGTGTCTCTGTCTGTTACCTTCTTTGTCCTCGTCCTCCTGTCGCTCTCTCTCCTCCTCTTCCCCTGACTCTTACTGTCTCACAAAGGAGCTGAGCT